>OZ035880.1:76363907-76669787 GCA_964034835.1 Muscina levida
GTAGACATGTTCTGAAAAACTGTTGGGGCTTCAAAAATATTAGGGGTCGGTCATACATTTGACACCCACCAGGGACCACCTTTAGGGGTAGTTAGAGCGGTGGGAGCCAATTTAACAAAGGTATTTTGTATGAGAGACCCTTAAGGGGTGAAGATAGGGGGTAGGTATGTTTGAGAAAAATGTTAGGAGAGAAAAATTAGTAGGGGTCGGTCATACATGTTACCCCTCTAGGAGGCACCATGGAAGCGGTAGCAGCTGATTTAATTGACAACACTATCCCACCCCTAAAAACCATACACATAACAAAAAATCACAATGTAGAAGAAGAAATGTCAACAAAGCTTGAACTTAAACAACAAAATATCAATTCAAATTCGCACACACGCACAAGCATCCATGCAATAAATCGTTGTCGCTCTTATGGCAGAGAGCTGCTAGTTTTGCGCGTCGCTTGGCTTGTAGTTTTGTTTTCGCTTTTAGTTGAATTTGTGTATGTTACTTCGAAATCGTTCGTCGGCAGTCACCAGTTGCTCGCGTTGTTGATTATGTTATGCAGTCGTTGAAAACCATAAAAGCCATTTGAAACTGATTTAATACCGCTTGATTCTGGTCTTTAATAGTTATAGATATTGATATAGGTATAGATATATATATATGGATATAGATATAGATATAGATATAGATATAGATATAGATATAGATATAGATATAGATATAGATATAGATATAGATATAGATATAGATATAGATATAGATATAGATATAGATATAGATATAGATATAGATATAGATATAGATATAGATATAGATATAGATATAGATATAGATATAGATATAGATATAGATATAGATATAGATATAGATATAGATATAGATATAGATATAGATATAGATATAGATATAGATATAGATATAGATATAGATATAGATATAGATATAGATATAGATATAGATATAGATATAGATATAGATATAGATATAGATATAGATATAGATATAGATAAGATATAGATATAGATATAGATATAGATATAGATATAGATATAGATATAGATATAGATATAGATATAGATATAGATATAGATATAGATATAGATATAGATATAGATATAGATATAGATATAGATATAGATATAGATATAGATATAGATATAGATATAGATATAGATATAGATATAGATATAGATATAGATATAGATATAGATATAGATATAGATATAGATATAGATATAGATATAGATATAGATATAGATATAGATATAGATATAGATATAGATATAGATATAGATATAGATATAGATATAGATATAGATATAGATATAGATATAGATATAGATATAGATATAGATATAGATATAGATATAGATATAGATATAGATATAGATATAGATATAGATATAGATATAGATATAGATATAGATATAGATATAGATATAGATATAGATATAGATATAGATATAGATATAGATATAGATATAGATATAGATATAGATATAGATATAGATATAGATATAGATATAGATATAGATATAGATATAGATATAGATATAGATATAGATATAGATATAGATATAGATATAGATATAGATATAGATATAGATATAGATATAGATATAGATATAGATATAGATATAGATATAGATATAGATATAGATATAGATATAGATATAGATATAGATATATAGATATAGATATAGATATAGATATAGATATAGATATAGATATAGATATAGATATAGATATAGATATAGATATAGATATAGATATAGATATAGATATAGATATAGATATAGATATAGATATAGATATAGATATAGATATAGATATAGATATAGATATAGATATAGATATAGATATAGATATAGATTTAGATATAGATATAGATATAGATATAGATATAGATATAGATATAGATATAGATATAGATATAGATATAGATATAGATATAGATATAGATATAGATATAGATATAGATATAGATATAGATATAGATATAGATATAGATATAGATATAGATATAGATATAGATATAGATATAGATATAGATATAGATATAGATATAGATATAGATATAGATATAGATATAGATATAGATATAGATATAGATATAGATATAGATATAGATATAGATATAGATATAGATATAGATATAGATATAGATATAGATATAGATATAGATATAGATATAGATATAGATATAGATATAGATATAGATATAGATATAGATATAGATATAGATATAGATATAGATATAGATATAGATATAGATATAGATATAGATATAGATATAGATATAGATATAGATATAGATATAGATATAGATATAGATATAGATATAGATATAGATATAGATATAGATATAGATATAGATATAGATATAGATATAGATATAGATATAGATATAGATATAGATATAGATATAGATATAGATATAGATATAGATATAGATATAGATATAGATATAGATATAGATATAGATATAGATATAGATATAGATATAGATATAGATATAGATATAGATATAGATATAGATATAGATATAGATATAGATATAGATATAGATATAGATATAGATATAGATATAGATATAGATATAGATATAGATATAGATATAGATATAGATATAGATATAGATATAGATATAGATATAGATATAGATATAGATATAGATATTAAAGACCAGAACAAGTATGCTTGAATTTCAAGCATAGCAGCACATTCCAAAATGTGTAAAGTACTTCCAAACATTTTTGACTGCACAAATGCAGCTTTGCTTCGTATTTGCGTAAGCGAAACAATACTGTCAATAGATTGATCGCTTTCACAAAAGCGTAAAATTGTGTTGTCCCACAACAAACTCGCAAACTACAGCCACAACAAAAACATACATGTTGTTGTACTGTTAAGCAACAAGCGATCAGTTAATTGACTTTGTTCTACTGCGCTTGTCGCTGTTGTGCTGCAGATGGAAGTGTGTGTGTGTGCTTAAACAGTTGTGAGAGTATGTGTGTGCGGGAGCGTTTGTGTGTTTAAACAGTTGTAGTTGGAGCGGGGAAGCAAATTTAAAACATTTTGATTTTTGTATGGGAACCCCCTTACGGGATGAAGATAGAGGGTAGGTATGTTCGAGAAGAATGTTAGGAGGGAAAATTTAGTGAGGTCGGTCATACATTTCACCACTCTAGGAGGCAGCATGGGAGCAGTAGGAGCTTATTTTAATCAAAAATTATAAAAAATAAAAAAAGTGTATGGGGAGAAGATAGAGGGTAGACATGTTCTGAAAAACTGTTGGGGCTTCAAAAATATTAGGGGTCGGTCATACATTTGACACCACCAGGGACACCTTTGGGGTAGTTAGAGCGGTGGGAGCCAATTTAACAAAGGTATTTTGTATGAGAGACCCTTAAGGGGTGAAGATAGGGGGTAGGTATGTTTGAGAAAAATGTTAGGAGAGAAAAATTAGTAGGGGTCGGTCATACATGTTACCCCTCTAGGAGGCACCATGGAAGCGGTAGCAGCTGATTTAATTGACAACACTATCCCACCCCTAAAAACCATACACATAACAAAAAATCACAATGTAGAAGAAGAAATGTCAACAAAGCTTGAACTTAAACAACAAAATATCAATTCAAATTCGCACACACGCACAAGCATCCATGCAATAAATCGTTGTCGCTCTTATGGCAGAGAGCTGCTAGTTTTGCGCGTCGCTTGGCTTGTAGTTTTGTTTTCGCTTTTTGTTGAATTTGTGTATGTTACTTCGAAATCGTTCGTCGGCAGTCACCAGTTGCTCGCGTTGTTGATTATGTTATGCAGTCGTTGAAAACCATAAAAGCCATTTGAAACTGATTTAATACCGCTTGATTCTGGTCTTTAATAGTTATAGATATAGATATAGATATAGATATAGATATAGATATAGATATAGATATAGATATAGATATAGATATAGATATAGATATAGATATAGATATAGATATAGATATAGATATAGATATAGATATAGATATAGATATAGATATAGATATAGATATAGATATAGATATAGATATAGATATAGATATAGATATAGATATAGATATAGATATAGATATAGATATAGATATAGATATAGATATAGATATAGATATAGATATAGATATAGATATAGATATAGATATAGATATAGATATAGATATAGATATAGATATAGATATAGATATAGATATAGATATAGATATAGATATAGATATAGATATAGATATAGATATAGATATAGATATAGATATAGATATAGATATAGATATAGATATAGATATAGATATAGATATAGATATAGATATAGATATAGATATAGATATAGATATAGATATAGATATAGATATAGATATAGATATAGATATAGATATAGATATAGCGTAAAATTGTGTTGTCCCACAACAAACTCGCAAACTACAGCCACAACAAAAACATACATGTTGTTGTACTGTTAAGCAACAAGCGATCAGTTAATTGTCTTTGTTCTACTGCGGTTGTCGCTGTTGTGCTGCAGATGGAAGTGTGTGTGTCCTTAAACAGTTGTGAGAGTATGTGTGTGCGGGAGCGTTTGTGTGTTTAAACAGTTGTAGTTGGAGCGGGGAAGCAAATTTAAAACATTTTGATTTTTGTATGGAAACGCCCTAACGGGATGAAGATAGAGGGTAGGTATGTTCGAGAAAAATGTTAGGAGGGAAAAATTAGTGAGGTCGGTCATACATTTCACCTCTCTAGGAGGCAGCATGGGAGCAGTAGGAGCTTATTTTAATCTAAAATTATAAAAAAAAAGTGTATGGGGAGCACATTAAGAGTTGAAGATAGAGGGTAGACATGTTCTGAAAAACTGTTGGGGCTTCAAAAATATTAGGGGTCGGTCATACTTTTGACACCACCAGGGACACCTTTGGGGTAGTTAAAGCGGTTGGAGCCAATTTAACAAAGGTATTTTGTATGAGAGACCCTTAAGGGGTGAAGATAGGGGGTAGGTATGTTTGAGAAAAATGTTAGGAGAGAAAAATTAGTAGGGGTCGGTCATACATGTTACCCCTCTAGGAGGCACCATGGAAGCGGTTGCAGCTAAATGAATTGACAACACTACCCGCGTCGCTTGTCATGTAGTTTTGTTTTCGCTTTTAGTTGAATTTGTGTAATGTTACTTCGAAATCGTTCGTCGGCAGTCACCAGTTGCTCGTGTTGTTGATTATGTTATGCAGTCGTCGAAAACCATGAAAGCCATTTGAAACTGATTTAATACCGCTTGATTCTGGTCTTTAATAGATATAGATATAGATATAGATATAGATATAGATATAGATATAGATATAGATATAGATATAGATATAGATATAGATATAGATATAGATATAGATATAGATATAGATATAGATATAGATATAGATATAGATATAGATATAGATATAGATATAGATATAGATATAGATATAGATATAGATATAGATATAGATATAGATATAGATATAGATATAGATATAGATATAGATATAGATATAGATATAGATATAGATATAGATATAGATATAGATATAGATATAGATATAGATATAGATATAGATATAGATATAGATATAGATATAGATATAGATATAGATATAGATATAGATATAGATATAGATATAGATATAGATATAGATATAGATATAGATATAGATATAGATATAGATATAGATATAGATATAGATATAGATATAGATATAGATATAGATATAGATATAGATATAGATATAGATATAGATATAGATATAGATATAGATATAGATATAGATATAGATATAGATATAGATATAGATATAGATATAGATATAGATATAGATATAGATATAGATATAGATATAGATATAGATATAGATATAGATATAGATATAGATATAGATATAGATATAGATATAGATATAGATATAGATATAGATATAGATATAGATATAGATATAGATATAGATATAGATATAGATATAGATATAGATATAGATATAGATATAGATATAGATATAGATATAGATATAGATATAGATATAGATATAGATATAGATATAGATATAGATATAGATATAGATATAGATATAGATATAGATATAGATATAGATATAGATATAGATATAGATATAGATATAGATATTAAAGACCAGAACAAGTATGCTTGAATTTCAAGCATAGCAGCACATTCCAAAATGTGTAAAGTACTTCCAAACATTTTTGACTGCACAAATGCAGCTTTGCTTCGTATTTGCGTAAGCGAAACAATACTGTCAATAGATTGATCGCTTTCACAAAAGCGTAAAATTGTGTTGTCCCACAACAAACTCGCAAACTACAGCCACAACAAAAACATACATGTTGTTGTACTGTTAAGCAACAAGCGATCAGTTAATTGACTTTGTTCTACTGCGGTTGTCGCTGTTGTGCTGCAGATGGAAGTGTGTGTGTCCTTAAACAGTTGTGAGAGTATGTGTGTGCGGGAGCGTTTGTGTGTTTAAACAGTTGTAGTTGGAGCGGGGAAGCAAATTTAAAACATTTTGATTTTTGTATGTAAACGCCCTAACGGGATAAAGATAGAGGGTAGGTATGTTCGAGAAAAATGTTAGGAGGGAAAAATTAGTGAGGTCGGTCATACATTTCACCTCTCTAGGAGGCAGCATGGGGGCAGTAGGAGCTTATTTTAATCAAAAATTATAAAAAAAAAGTGTATGGGGAGCACATTAAGAGTTGAAGATAGAGATATAGATATAGATATAGATATAGATATAGATATAGATATAGATATAGATATAGATATAGATATAGATATAGATATAGATATAGATATAGATATAGATATAGATATAGATATAGATATAGATATAGATATAGATATAGATATAGATATAGATATAGATATAGATATAGATATAGATATAGATATAGATATAGATATAGATATAGATATAGATATAGATATAGATATAGATATAGATATAGATATAGATATAGATATAGATATAGATATAGATATAGATATAGATATAGATATAGATATAGATATAGATATAGATATAGATATAGATATAGATATAGATATAGATATAGATATAGATATAGATATAGATATAGATATAGATATAGATATAGATATAGATATAGATATAGATATAGATATAGATATAGATATAGATATAGATATAGATATAGATATAGATATAGATATAGATATAGATATAGATATAGATATAGATATAGATATAGATATAGATATAGATATAGATATAGATATAGATATAGATATAGATATAGATATAGATATAGATATAGATATAGATATAGATATAGATATAGATATAGATATAGATATAGATATAGATATAGATATAGATATAGATATAGATATAGATATAGATATAGATATAGATATAGATATAGATATAGATATAGATATAGATATAGATATAGATATAGATATAGATATAGATATAGATATAGATATAGATATAGATATAGATATAGATATAGATATAGATATAGATATAGATATAGATATAGATATAGATATAGATATAGATATAGATATAGATATAGATATAGATATAGATATAGATATAGATATAGATATAGATATAGATATAGATATAGATATAGATATAGATATAGATATAGATATAGATATAGATATAGATATAGATATAGATATAGATATAGATATAGATATAGATATAGATATAGATATAGATATAGATATAGATATAGATATAGATATAGATATAGATATAGATATAGATATAGATATAGATATAGATATAGATATAGATATAGATATAGATATAGATATAGATATAGATATAGATATAGATATAGATATAGATATAGATATAGATATAGATATAGATATAGATATAGATATAGATATAGATATAGATATAGATATAGATATAGATATAGATATAGATATAGATATAGATATAGATATAGATATAGATATAGATATAGATATAGATATAGATATAGATATAGATATAGATATAGATATAGATATAGATATAGATATAGATATAGATATAGATATAGATATAGATATAGATATAGATATAGATATAGATATAGATATAGATATAGATATAGATATAGATATAGATATAGATATAGATATAGATATAGATATAGATATAGATATAGATATAGATTTAGATATAGATATAGATATAGATATAGATATAGATATAGATATAGATATAGATTTAGATATAGATATAGATATAGATATAGATATAGATATAGATATAGATATAGATATAGATATAGATATAGATATAGATATAGATATAGATATTAAAGACCACAACAAGTATGCTTGAATTTCAAGCATAGCAGCACATTCCAAAATGTGTAAAGTACTTCCAAACATTTTTGACTGCACAAATGCAGCTTTGCTTCGTATTTGCGTAAGCGAAACAATACTGTCAATAGATTGATCGCTTTCACAAAAGCGTAAAAATGTGTTGTCCCGCAACAAACTCGCAAACTACAGCCACAACAAAAGCATACATGTTGTTGTACTGTTAAGCAACAAGCGATCAGTTAATTGTCTTTGTTCTACTGCGGTTGTCGCTGTTGTGCTGCAGATGGAAGTGTGTGTGTCCTTAAACAGTTGTGAGAGTATGTGTGTGCGGGAGCGTTTGTGTGTTTAAACAGTTGTAGTTGGAGCGGGGAAGCAAATTTAAAACATTTTGATTTTTGTATGGAAACGCCCTAACGGGATGAAGATAGAGGGTAGGTATGTTCGAGAAAAATGTTAGGAGGGAAAAATTAGTGAGGTCGGTCATACATTTCACCTCTCTAGGAGGCAGCATGGGAGCAGTAGGAGCTTATTTTAATCAAAAATTATAAAAAAAAAAGTGTATGGGGAGCTGTATGGGGAGCACATTAAGAGTTGAAGATAGAGGGTAGACATGTTCTGAAAAACTGTTGGGGCTTCAAAAATATTAGGGGTCGGTCATACTTTTGACACCACCAGGGACACCTTTGGGGTAGTTAAAGCGGTTGGAGCCAATTTAACAAAGGTATTTTGTATGAGAGACCCTTAAGGGGTGAAGATAGGGGGTAGGTATGTTTGAGAAAAATGTTAGGAGAGAAAAATTAGTAGGGGTCGGTCATACATGTTACCCCTCTAGGAGGCACCATGGAAGCGGTAGCAGCTAAATGAATTGACAACACTATCCGCGCGTCGCTTGTCATGTAGTTTTGTTTTCGCTTTTAGTTGAATTTGTGTAATGTTACTTCGAAATCGTTCGTCGGCAGTCACCAGTTGCTCGTGTTGTTGATTATGTTATGCAGTCGTCGAAAACCATGAAAGCCATTTGAAACTGATTTAATACCGCTTGATTCTGGTCTTTAATAGATATAGATATAGATATAGATATAGATATAGATATAGATATAGATATAGATATAGATATAGATATAGATATAGATATAGATATAGATATAGATATAGATATAGATATAGATATAGATATAGATATAGATATAGATATAGATATAGATATAGATATAGATATAGATATAGATATAGATATAGATATAGATATAGATATAGATATAGATATAGATATAGATATAGATATAGATATAGATATAGATATAGATATAGATATAGATATAGATATAGATATAGATATAGATATAGATATAGATATAGATATAGATATAGATATAGATATAGATATAGATATAGATATAGATATAGATATAGATATAGATATAGATATAGATATAGATATAGATATAGATATAGATATAGATATAGATATAGATATAGATATAGATATAGATATAGATATAGATATAGATATAGATATAGATATAGATATAGATATAGATATAGATATAGATATAGATATAGATATAGATATAGATATAGATATAGATATAGATATAGATATAGATATAGATATAGATATAGATATAGATATAGATATAGATATAGATATAGATATAGATATAGATATAGATATAGATATAGATATAGATATAGATATAGATATAGATATAGATATAGATATAGATATAGATATAGATATAGATATAGATATAGATATAGATATAGATATAGATATAGATATAGGTATAGATATAGATATAGATATAGATATAGATATAGATATATATATAGATATAGATATAGATATAGATATAGATATAGATATAGATATAGATATAGATATAGATATAGATATAGATATAGATATAGATATAGATATAGATATAGATATAGATATAGATATAGATATAGATATAGATATAGATATAGATATAGATATAGATATAGATATAGATATAGATATAGATATAGATATAGATATAGATATAGATATAGATATAGATATAGATATAGATATAGATATAGATATAGATATAGATATAGATATAGATATAGATATAGATATAGATATAGATATAGATATAGATATAGATATAGATATAGATATAGATATAGATATAGATATAGATATAGATATAGATATAGATATAGATATAGATATAGATATAGATATAGATATAGATATAGATATAGATATAGATATAGATATAGATATAGATATAGATATAGATATAGATATAGATATAGATATAGATATAGATATAGATATAGATATAGATATAGATATAGATATAGATATAGATATAGATATAGATATAGATATAGATATAGATATAGATATAGATATAGATATAGATATAGATATAGATATAGATATAGATATAGATATAGATATAGATATAGATATAGATATAGATATAGATATAGATATAGATATAGATATAGATATAGATATAGATATAGATATAGATATAGATATAGATATAGATATAGATATAGATATAGATATAGATATAGATATAGATATAGATATTAAAGACCACAACAAGTATGCTTGAATTTCAAGCATAGCAGCACATTCCAAAATGTGTAAAGTACTTCCAAACATTTTTGACTGCACAAATGCAGCTTTGCTTCGTATTTGCGTAAGCGAAACAATACTGTCAATAGATTGATCGCTTTCACAAAAGCGTAAAATTGTGTTGTCCCACAACAAACTCGCAAACTACAGCCACAACAAAAACATACATGTTGTTGTACTGTTAAGCAACAAGCGATCAGTTAATTGTCTTTGTTCTACTGCGGTTGTCGCTGTTGTGCTGCAGATGGAAGTGTGTGTGTCCTTAAACAGTTGTGAGAGTATGTGTGTGCGGGAGCGTTTGTGTGTTTAAACAGTTGTAGTTGGAGCGGGGAAGCAAATTTAAAACATTTTGATTTTTGTATGGAAACGCCCTAACGGGATGAAGATAGAGGGTAGGTATGTTCGAGAAAAATGTTAGGAGGGAAAAATTAGTGAGGTCGGTCATACATTTCACCTCTCTAGGAGGCAGCATAGGAGCAGTAGGAGCTTATTTTAATCAAAAATTATAAAAAAAAGTGTATGGGGAGCACATTAAGAGTTGAAGATAGAGGGTAGACATGTTCTGAAAAACTGTTGGGGCTTCAAAAATATTAGGGGTCGGTCATACTTTTGACACCACCAGGGACACCTTTGGGGTAGTTAAAGCGGTTGGAGCCAATTTAACAAAGGTATTTTGTATGAGAGACCCTTAAGGGGTGAAGATAGGGGGTAGGTATGTTTGAGAAAAATGTTAGGAGAGAAAAATTAGTAGGGGTCGGTCATACATGTTACCCCTCTAGGAGGCACCATGGAAGCGGTAGCAGCTAAATGAATTGACAACACTATCCGCGCGTCGCTTGTCATGTAGTTTTGTTTTCGCTTTTAGTTGAATTTGTGTAATGTTACTTCGAAATCGTTCGTCGGCAGTCACCAGTTGCTCGTGTTGTTGATTATGTTATGCAGTCGTCGAAAACCATGAAAGCCATTTGAAACTGATTTAATACCGCTTGATTCTGGTCTTTAATAGATATAGATATAGATATAGATATAGATATAGATATAGATATAGATATAGATATAGATATAGATATAGATATAGATATAGATATAGATATAGATATAGATATAGATATAGATATAGATATAGATATAGATATAGATATAGATATAGATATAGATATAGATATAGATATAGATATAGATATAGATATAGATATAGATATAGATATAGATATAGATATAGATATAGATATAGATATAGATATAGATATAGATATAGATATAGATATAGATATAGATATAGATATAGATATAGATATAGATATAGATATAGATATAGATATAGATATAGATATAGATATAGATATAGATATAGATATAGATATAGATATAGATATAGATATAGATATAGATATAGATATAGATATAGATATAGATATAGATATAGATATAGATTTAGATATATAAATAGATATAGATATGTATATAAGGTCCTGCTTTTTATTTCAGGCTGTTGGTGGGAAATGGTGTACATTTACCTGCAGCTTTTATCTTTGAAGTTATATTTTTTTTTTCTGATCAGAGTTGTTTTGAAAACTTAGTATGAAAATTTCGAAAAGTTTTCATTCTATTCGTTATTTTCTATCAAATATATATATTCGGTGTGAAATTGAATATTATATGGGGCAAATTGGAAAATTCCAATTTCGTTGCGCATATACTTATATAAGGACATAAATATATAGAGTAGTTTTGCGTTTCCGAGGTGGAAGATTAGCTCTGTGCCTTGGGACAAAGTCCGAGGAGGATCATCATATATTGGGCGATAGTAGAGATTGCGCCAACTCTATTGCCATCCATTGTCGACTTCTCGGATCTGTTGGGCTAGAATTTAATGCCCCGAAGATCCAGTCGGAAACTCGAGAACAGACCCATACATTGATGATTATGAGTGCGGAGATAAGTGTGTTAGGGTAATTTTCCCATCGGGTGATAAATTGCAGTGCTTTAGTGTTTTCTTCGTGATTTCGAAAGGAAATGGTATTAAATGATCTTCCATTTTAATTCATAAATTTCTAAAATTTTACTTATTTTTTTCTATGATAAATAATTTGACGTATTTTTTCCTTTTTCCAATAATGAGTAATTATTTCTTTGCTCTAATAATATAAAAACAGTATTTTTTACGTAATTGGTAATGTAAAATTGTTATCAGCTCTTTAAATTTCTAATTTTATTCCTTTTCTAAATGTTAAACTTAATTTTCGTGATTGGTTTACTCTTATACAGTATGTCAGTTTAAACTCAGTGGAATTCCAAATCGAAAGTGAAAAAGTCAAGACCACAGGCCTGGAGTCGAAGCTGAATTTACATTGGTGAGTTAATAACTTTGTATTACCATTTTATTTTTGTTGTGGGTGATTGTTTCTATCTATTCCATATAATATAGTGTTATAGTTCGGTAATTATTGATTATTAACAATAGATTTTTGTTCAAGAGTTGTGAAATATATTATGAGACAGCGGGTAAGGCGTATAACGCACTTTCGACCAATTTATTTCTTTGTTCTAATAATATAAAAACAGCAATTTTTATGTAATAGGTAATGTAATTTTATTCCTTTTCTAAATGTTAAACTTAATTTTCGTGATTGTTGAGTGATTGTTTAAACTCAGTGGAATTCCAAATCGAACGTGAAACAGTCAAGACAACAGGCCTGGAGTCGAAGCGGAATTTACATTGCTAAGTTAATAACTTTGTATTACCATTTAATTTTTGGTGTGGGCGTTTGTTTCTATCTATTCCATATAATATTGTGTTATAGTTCGGTTAAAGGTCTATTTTATTGGTTATTATTGATTATTAACAATGATTTTTGTTCAAGAGTTTTGAAATGTATTATGTAAGGCGTATAACGCTATTTCGACCAATTTACCCCAATTTTCTACCACCTCATATATTGCACTTTTTTGTGAACTACAACCATTATCTTTTAAAAAATTCCAAAAAATGTTTAGCAATATGAGTTTTACCAATTTTAAAGCACAATCTGCACATGTGTAAAAACGCGCCAAAATCTTTTTGTAGTAGTTGTTTTCACATTTGTCGTGTTTGAAAGCCGACAGTAAATAAATTGTAGCTAATTTGTAAATTTGGAAGTTATCGATTTGCTAAATGAATAGTTAGTTATTGGCGGAAAATCAAATTTTGGTAGATTTCGAAGGTCGAAAATTTTAATTTCGTAACACTAGATCAGGGAAACGGACTACAGTGCACCGGTGCGAAGATAGTATCCTCAAAGCACACAACAAGTCAACATAATACATTCCATGAAAAGAGTATAATTTTAAGATTTCTCTTTAAGTATCGTTATTAACTTAATATGACGAAAGAAACGCCACATTAACTTACTTATAACATTTTCAATTTAACATGCACCGAAAATTTTGTTTTTTTTTAATCTTCCTAGAATTTATTGTCGTAAATCTTAATACGTTTTCCCCCTTTTGTGATTTTAATGAAATAAAATAATTTATTGTACATTCATAATGAATTATTAAGCTTATTTTAAATGATTCCACGAAAGTTTTAGGCAATACAGGGAGAAAGGAACACCCTTATTTTCCCTAAGCACGGCCGGAGTTATAAGTATAAGATATAGATATAGATATAGATATAGATATAGATATAGTTATAGATATAGATATAGATATAGATATAGATATAGATATAGATATAGATATAGATATAGATATAGATATAGATATAGATATAGATATAGATATAGATATAGATATAGATATAGATATAGATATAGATATAGATATAGATATAGATATAGATATAGATATAGATATAGACATAGATATAGATATAGATATAGATATAGATATAGATATAGATATAGATATAGATATAGATATAGATATAGATATAGATATAGATATAGATATAGATATAGATATAGATATAGATATAGATATAGATATAGATATAGATATAGATATAGATATAGATATAGATATAGATATAGATATAGATATAGATATAGATATAGATATAGATATAGATATAGATATAGATATAGATATAGATATAGATATAGATATAGATATAGATATAGATATAGATATAGATATAGATATAGATATAGATATAGATATAGATATAGATATAGATATAGATATAGATATAGATATAGATATAGATATAGATATAGATATAGATATAGATATAGATATAGATATAGATATAGATATAGATATAGATATAGATATAGATATAGATATAGATATAGATATAGATATAGATATAGATATAGATATAGATATAGATATAGATATAGATATAGATATAGATATAGATATAGATATAGATATAGATATAGATATAGATATAGATATAGATATAGATATAGATATAGATATAGATATAGATATAGATAAAGATATAGATATAGATATAGATATAGATATAGATATAGATATAGATATAGATATAGATATAGATATAGATATAGATATAGATATAGATATAGATATAGATATAGATATAGATATAGATATAGATATAGATATAGATATAGATATAGATATAGATATAGATATAGATATAGATATAGATATAGATATAGATATAGATATAGATATAGATATAGATATAGATATAGATATAGATATAGATATAGATATAGATATAGATATAGATATAGATATAGATATAGATATAGATATAGATATAGATATAGATATAGATATAGATATAGATATAGATATAGATATAGATATAGATATAGATATAGATATAGATATAGATATAGATATAGATATAGATATAGATATAGATATAGATATAGATATAGATATAGATATAGATATAGATATAGATATAGATATAGATATAGATATAGATATAGATATAGATATAGATATAGATATAGATTTAGATATATAAATAGATATAGATATGATGAATTTCATATCAAAACCGATATTCATTGAACCCGACCCTCTCAGATTTTAATGAAATTTTGCATACAGGTATATGTTACCTACAGAAACATAACCTCATTTTTAGAAATTGCATTTTTGAAAATATGTGGGCGTGGCAAGGTATCGAAATATTTAAAAAATGACGGTAATAGGTACATTTAAACTGCAATTACTATGGAACGACTTAGCCGATTTAAAAGATCTTGGTGTCATTAGAAAGGTATATGTGTCAGCTTTCGAAAACATACACTGTAAAAATTTTATATTACACTGAAAATTTTTTTTTTCCAAAAATTAAAGTTTAAACTTAGAAAACACTTCGAAGATCAAGCCTTTTTTTGCAAAAAAAAATATTTTTAGATAGGCCTATTTAATATATATAACATATCTGAAAACAAAAATGGCGTTTTTCTTAGTTTGTTTTTAAAAAAAATTTAAGTAAAGTCTCTCTTGTTAACTTCCTTATTTTTTGATATTTTTGTGTGACAAACTGCAATTACTATGGAACGACTCAGCCGATTTGAAAGATCTTGATGTCATTAGAAAGGTATATAAGTCAGCTTTCGAAATCATACACTGTAAACATTTTATATTACACTGAAAAAAAAATTGCCCAAAAATTAAAGTTTAAACTTGGAAAACACTTCGAAGATCAAGCCTTTTTTTGCAGAAAAAATTATTTTTAGATAGGCCTATTGAATATATATAACATATCTAAAAACTAAAATGGGGTTTGTCTTAGTTTTTTTTAAAATAATTTTTAACATCTCTTGTTAACTTCCTTATATTTTGATATTTTTGTGTGAAAAAAAAGAATAAAGTAGCTTAACTTTGGAAGTTATACAGATTTTTTTTGGGTTATCTTATAGATTAAAACAAGAATCCCATTATACATTTTTAGACACCCCCAAAGTTTAGCTACTTTGTTCTTTTTTGTCACACAAAGATATCAAAATATAAGGAATTTAACAAGAGATGTCTACTTAAAAATTATTTAAAAAAAAAACTAAGACAAACCCCATTTTAGTTTTTAGATATGTTATATATATTCAATAGGCCTATCTAAAAATAATTTTTTCTGCAAAAAAAGGCTTGATCTTCGAAGTGTTTTCCAAGTTTAAACTTTAATTTTTGGGAAATTTTTTTTTCAGTGTAATATAAAATGTTTACAGTGTATGTTTTCGAAAGCTGACTTATATACCTTTCTAATGACATCAAGATCTTTCAAATCGGCTGAGTCGTTCCATAGTAATTGCAGTTTGTCACACAAAAATATCAAAAAATAAGGAAGTTAACAAGAGAGACGTTACTTAAAATTTTTTTAAAAACAAACTAAGAAAAACGCCATTTTTGTTTTCAGATATGTTATATATATTAAATAGGCCTATCTAAAAATATTTTTTTTTGCAAAAAAAGGCTTGATCTTCGAAGTGTTTTCTAAGTTTAAACTTAAATTTTTGGCAAAAAAATTTTTTCAGTGTAATATAAAAATTGTACAGTGTGTGTTTTCGAAAGCTGACTCATATACCTTTCTAATGACACCAAGATCTTTTAAATCGGCTAAGTCGTTCCATAGTAATTGCAGTTTAAATGTACCTATTACCGTCATTTTTTAAATATTTCGATACCTTGCCACGCCCACATATTTTCAAAAATGCAATTTCTAAAAATGAGGTTATGTTTCTGTAGGTAAAATATACCTGTATGCAAAATTTCATTAAAATCTGGGAGGGTCGGGTTCAAAATGTCCCTTTTTTTATAGGTTTTGATATGAAATTCATCATATGTATATAAGGTCCTGCTTTTTATTTCAGGCTGTTGGTGGGAAATGGTGTACATTTACCTGCAGCTTTTATCTTTGAAGTTATATTTTTTTTTCTGATCAGAGTTGTTTTGAAAACTTAGTATGAAAATTTCGAAAAGTTTTCATTCTATTCGTTATTTTCTATCAAATATATATATTCGGTGTGAAATTGAATATTATATGGGGCAAATTGGAAAATTCCAATTTCGTTGCGCATATACTTATATAAGGACATAAATATATAGAGTAGTTTTGCGTTTCCGAGGTGGAAGATTAGCTCTGTGCCTTGGGACAAAGTCCGAGGAGGATCATCATATATTGGGCGATAGTAGAGATTGCGCCAACTCTATTGCCATCCATTGTCGACTTCTCGGATCTGTTGGGCTAGAATTTAATGCCCCGAAGATCCAGTCGGAAACTCGAGAACAGACCCATACATTGATGATTATGAGTGCGGAGATAAGTGTGTTAGGGTAATTTTCCCATCGGGTGATAAATTGCAGTGCTTTAGTGTTTTCTTCGTGATTTCGAAAGGAAATGGTATTAAATGATCTTCCATTTTAATTCATAAATTTCTAAAATTTTACTTATTTTTTTCTATGATAAATAATTTGACGTATTTTTTCCTTTTTCCAATAATGAGTAATTATTTCTTTGCTCTAATAATATAAAAACAGTATTTTTTACGTAATTGGTAATGTAAAATTGTTATCAGCTCTTTAAATTTCTAATTTTATTCCTTTTCTAAATGTTAAACTTAATTTTCGTGATTGGTTTACTCTTATACAGTATGTCAGTTTAAACTCAGTGGAATTCCAAATCGAAAGTGAAAAAGTCAAGACCACAGGCCTGGAGTCGAAGCTGAATTTACATTGGTGAGTTAATAACTTTGTATTACCATTTTATTTTTGTTGTGGGTGATTGTTTCTATCTATTCCATATAATATAGTGTTATAGTTCGGTAATTATTGATTATTAACAATAGATTTTTGTTCAAGAGTTGTGAAATATATTATGAGACAGCGGGTAAGGCGTATAACGCACTTTCGACCAATTTATTTCTTTGTTCTAATAATATAAAAACAGCAATTTTTATGTAATAGGTAATGTAATTTTATTCCTTTTCTAAATGTTAAACTTAATTTTCGTGATTGTTGAGTGATTGTTTAAACTCAGTGGAATTCCAAATCGAACGTGAAACAGTCAAGACAACAGGCCTGGAGTCGAAGCGGAATTTACATTGCTAAGTTAATAACTTTGTATTACCATTTAATTTTTGGTGTGGGCGTTTGTTTCTATCTATTCCATATAATATTGTGTTATAGTTCGGTTAAAGGTCTATTTTATTGGTTATTATTGATTATTAACAATGATTTTTGTTCAAGAGTTTTGAAATGTATTATGTAAGGCGTATAACGCTATTTCGACCAATTTACCCCAATTTTCTACCACCTCATATATTGCACTTTTTTGTGAACTACAACCATTATCTTTTAAAAAATTCCAAAAAATGTTTAGCAATATGAGTTTTACCAATTTTAAAGCACAATCTGCACATGTGTAAAAACGCGCCAAAATCTTTTTGTAGTAGTTGTTTTCACATTTGTCGTGTTTGAAAGCCGACAGTTAATAAATTGTAGCTAATTTGTAAATTTGGAAGTTATCGATTTGCTAAATGAATAGTTAGTTATTGGCGGAAAATCAAATTTTGGTAGATTTCGAAGGTCGAAAATTTTAATTTCGTAACACTAGATCAGGGAAACGGACTACAGTGCACCGGTGCGAAGATAGTATCCTCAAAGCACACAACAAGTCAACATAATACATTCCATGAAAAGAGTATAATTTTAAGATTTCTCTTTAAGTATCGTTATTAACTTAATATGACGAAAGAAACGCCACATTAACTTACTTATAACATTTTCAATTTAACATGCACCGAAAATTTTGTTTTTTTTTAATCTTTCTAGAATTTATTGTCGTAAATCTTAATACGTTTTTCCCCCTTTTGTGATTTTAATGAAATAAAATAATTTATTGTACATTCATAATGAATTATTAAGCTTATTTTAAATGATTCCACGAAAGTTTTAGGCAATACAGGGAGAAAGGAACACCCTTATTTTCCCTTAGCACGGCCGGAGTTATAAGTATAAGATATAGATATAGATATAGATATAGTTATAGATATAGATATAGATATAGATATAGATATAGATATAGATATAGATATAGATATAGATATAGATATAGATATAGATATAGATATAGATATAGATATAGATATAGATATAGATATAGATATAGATATAGATATAGATATAGATATAGATATAGATATAGATATAGATATAGATATAGATATAGATATAGATATAGATATAGATATAGATATAGATATAGATATAGATATAGATATAGATATAGATATAGATATAGATATAGATATAGATATAGATATAGATATAGATATAGATATAGATATAGATATAGATATAGATATAGATATAGATATAGATATAGATATAGATATAGATATAGATATAGATATAGATATAGATATAGATATAGATATAGATATAGATATAGATATGGATATGGATATGGATATAGATATAGATATAGATATAGATATAGATTTACTTAATTTTTTGAATAAAGAACTTCAACTTGAGAATAGGGCAAAAAAGTACCAGTAATCACCAATATTTTGAGGAATTGGCATAGGGAAGGGTCAATTCCCCGGTATATTTTTGTACTCTTTTTATTATATCTCTTATTTTGAATTTATTTGTTATCCATATATAGTTCACGAGTTAATATTTAGGTTGCATACACCTATACAATCTGTTATATTTTTGAAACAACATTCTCTTTTTCACCCTTGCATGTACCCATACCCAATAGATGTGCGACATGTTAAATATGTATATTAGTAGTGATAGTGTTAGAGAGGGTTGTGCTTATATAATCAGCCGATGTGAGTGAGTGAGATAGGTATTGTCCTGAACGTTTGTGAATATTCATTGTGGTTGGTTGATAATAGTAGTTTCATTGAAGCAGGTAGGTCCCTTTTGTGTTAAGGCGAGTAGAGGAGAAATATTTGGTGTGAGGCTTTACGGTTGGCTGAAATGTAGTAACCAATCATTTTGTTCATTCAGTCACTGGCAATCCCTCTTGTAATAGCGATATGTTGTTGCTACGTTTGAAACACGTCAGCTTAACGATTCGGTGTCTTACATTCGTTGTTTAAATTTGCGCGCGCCTTTTAAATCATAGTAAACTGTAATAATGTGATTACAATACGTAAAATAGTTTGTCAGTCTAAATGTAATCGTGAAATCAAGCCGAGTAAATTGATAATATTTTCGCATGAACTATTAACTGGTGTATCGTCAATAAATATGTATTTGTAGCGGAAAGACAAATATTAAAAAAAACTGTGCTCATATACGTAATGGAATTTATTTATACATATGTATATGAAATTATATCAAATTGGGACATACCCTGCAAATTTATAAAATTTTGAGCCGTTTTGTTTCATATGTTTAGTAGTCCAAACCAAAATTCTTAAACACAAACACTAAATTGGTTTGATTGGGAGTTTTACTGTGAAGATATGCCGCGGCCTTCACGAGAATCTTATGGCGATCACAAACCTCCATACTCATACATCTCACTAACTGCAATGGCGATATGGAGTTCTCCAGAAAAGATGTTGCCACTTAGCGACATTTATAAATTTATAACAGATCGATTTCCATACTATCGAAAAAATACTCAGCGCTGGCAAAATTCTTTAAGACATAACCTTAGTTTTAATGATTGTTTTATTAAAGTTCCTCGTAGACCAGATAGGCCTGGAAAAGGAGCTTATTGGGCTTTACATCCTCAAGCATTCGATATGTTTGAAAATGGAAGCTTACTCCGTCGGAGAAAACGATTTAAATTGCACAAGACTGATAAAGACATATTAAATGAAGAACTTTTGGCTCTTGCAAACCTAAACAGAATATTTTTCAGTACAACTCCTAGTTTGCACACTGGATGCATGATTGGTACCTCCGCATCATCAGATACATCAACGTCGAACTTCGCATGCGATCCAAGCATTTGTGTGGTAAGACTTCCATCAGAAAAAATTGCAGGAGAACAATACACCTTCCCATCAACGAATACTTTAGAAAAAGAATTGCATAATCAGCATAAAACCAGTATTCCTACGTCTTCGTCAACAGAGTCTACAAAATTGGTTTCGTGTCCTTCATTTTCATACACTGCTGAAGCAAATGATATACAGTTTACAAGATGCCGCCCCAAGAGACCTTTTACGATAGAGAGTTTAATTACACCTGACGATGCAAAATGCTCCGAAACATTAGACTGTCTTAAATATGACGACAGTTCCGACAATATTGATGTCGATGACAGCGTGGTTGTTGGTAACCAATTACCCTCAAGAACGTTAGTATTTCCTGAAATTAAATATACTATGCCTATCACAACTGCGAATGACAACCACCCGATTTGTGTAAGAAGACATGTTCCATTGCCTCCACTATACACAATAACAACAGAAACTCGACAACTGTCACAGTATAAATCACAATATAGCTTCAGAGGTACGCCGATTCAGACATTTGAGAACTCTACAACCAAACATATACAGCCCACAAAAAATTTAGCTTTTCCCACTGCTAATGTTACAGAAGTTCATTTGCCACTATCTACGACCCGCCAGGCATCTTATCACCAACGACCAATTTCAACACTTCAGTCAACGTAGCAAATAGTCAGGTCAAGACACGAAAATATGGTTCCTATTGCATAAATATTATATTTAATTAACAAACCATAAAACAATGTAAAATATATTACTAAGATGTGTACCAATGTATATAAATGTAATCGTATGCACACGAAATAAATTTTGTAAATTGACATACATAGTTATGCGATAATAAAATAAAAAAAAGCTAAACGAATAAATCATTGATTATCATTGTAATAATGCAAATTTTTATACTAATGATAGAACTTAGTACGTAACTATCAAAAAATAATACCGACGCTTTTAACACTTGAGGTTGTGATAATGAGTGGAGAAGTCGCAGCAAGCGGGTACTGATGAAGATGGTTTGGCAACCATCGAAATAGCTATCTGCCCTGCCTGCTGTCAACATAATTCATTCCACACAGCTCTTGTAAAACAAATTTTATTAGCAATAATAGAATAGATCTTGAACCGAACAATGAAACCAAACTCATTATTTACATATACAGATCAACAATACAAAACAAGAGAAAAAAAATAATACCGATATAGAAATAGACAATTTAACCCTTATTCTGTACTTAAAAAATTGCGTACACTATATTTATGGATAAATTGTGCCCAATACATCGCACCTGTTCATCAAAAGTAACACAACTCAAAATTTACGACTTTTCAGTAGAAGCAAAAAACTAGTTCCGCCAATATAATGGAATTTAATTATTTATAAAAGTTCCTCTGTAAGAGTTATTTTCTGATTTTTATTATATCTCTCCGAACGTAAGACTTATTTTTGATTTATATTTTAAAAGTCCCAAAATAACAATTATTTCTGATTTATATTTTATCGCTCAGAAATAAGAGTTATTTTTGATTTCTATTTTAAAAGTCCCCCAATAATAATTATTGAAGACTTTTTGAAATAGAAATCAAAAATAAAAATCATTCAATGAGTTTTTCAAATCAAAATCGAAAATAATAATCAGCCTGAGACTTATATTTTTTCTGATGAAATATAAAACTCACTTGAAGACTTTTAATTTTTATTTGTTCAAATAAAAGTCTTTTGGTTCAATCGATATGCAAACAATATTTATATTCTGGCCAAAATAATTACAATTGTGGGACGTTCAGACCATATTTAACTCATAGCTACACAATGCAACGAAAAAACGTTGGTTTTTACCATCACCCTTAGGAATGAAGGTATATGTATATCATTTGTTACAAATAAAAGTTAAACGCATTAAAGGAAACGTGTTAGACCCCAAGTGTCTTAAGATCAAATTGTTTCAGCACTTCTTAAGACCATTGAGCCATGTCCGTCTATTTGGCTGGCTGGATGGGTCGTGGCTCGAGTAAACTTTAACTGATCCTTATGAAAATGTGCCAGTTAAGTTAAGTAGACAAACCCATAGATAACCGAATCATTTGACACACTCCTTCTTGTACCTCCCATATGAATGACCAAATTTGTTCCTTAGTTCTACATGCATATCTTTTCTGTAATTAGAGTGAATTGTGTCAAATTTTGCACAAGGTAGTTGAATAATGGTTGAATATAAACCTATTTTGAATTTTTCTGTGTATTTGGAAAGGAGAGACTATGGCCTTTCCAAATCTATATATATGTAGGTAACTTGTCATAAACTTTTGGTTTTTCTTTTAATTATGAAGAAGTTTTAAGCCAAACCTTTTTGCATTATCCTAATGTATATTATATTATTCAGAAAATGCACACTGTCATGATTAAAACGCATACTTGTTTATAAAAATCGGTTAACAAATCGTAAAGTTATTTATAATTTTCAAGGAACCTGGGGGATAATTACATTTGGTCTGAGAAAAAATGCGATATAACCCAACAAAAAAAATGTAAAAAAAACCCTCTGGCGTTAAAAATAAATGTCAAAAATGGATTCCTTGACCCCAAAAACAGTAAGATACCTGTGATATCATTTAAGATTTTTGTTTAAATTAATAAGAATCCAATTCAAAATGACCCAATGCCCAGAAATAGTTAATTTCTATGCATGAAGACTTTTTGAAAGTTATCTAGCTCACTAGCAATTTCTTCACTTGACTGCAACTTCACCACCGATTAATTTTGTATATAAAATCCCTTCTATAAATTAACAAATACAATCGGACGGACAATCGGATGGAAACTGTATGTGCATGGATATAGTTTCTTATAACGTAATGTACTAAGTATGTTTGTATTAAAGCGTTGTATTGGAACAAAAGACAATATTATGCAATACAAATGATTTTTGGTTCGAATAAAGAATCAGCTTCAAAGGACAAGAGTTCTATAAAGGGTTCTACAGTACCTCTGAGCATCTGAGCATCCCAATGAAGCTATGATGCGCTTGTGAAACGATCCTTTGGGATTAAAGCGAATAACGTCTTCAAGCTGAAATACCGATAAATACTTGATTGATAAAGCATGCAGTTTATTGCATTTGCGAACTTGTAAATCATTGTTGCGTGAGATGGTACACACCCGCCAATTAGATAATTTTTTTCGAGGTTATACAATTTTGCACCCTTTTTTGCCATGTTTAACTCACAGTTCGCGAACTATAAGTGAACACTTAGTCCAATTATTTTTAGATAAACTTGCTCATCTCGTTGAGTTGATCAAAATCATATATACATTTCTTTTATTACAAAAAACAATAATGCCGATATCAGCAATAGACTTTTATTTCAGGCCTGATGAAATAAAAATCATTAGGTGAGTTTTAAATTTTGTTTTGAAAAATATAAGTTTTTGATTGATTTTTATTTTTCGTTTGGCAAAATAAAACTCACTTCGTAATTTTTATTTAAAAAGTTTTCAATAACTCTTATGCAAAGACTCAAAAAATTAAAATCAACAATAACTCTTATTTATTGAGGGATAGAATATAAATCAAAAATAACTCTTATTTGCTGAGCGATATAATAAAAATCAAAAATAAGTGTTATTTGGACTTTTATAATAAAAATCACAAAATAAAAGTGTATTGCGAAATTCTACAGAGGGAGTAAAAACCAATGTATTGGTGTATTTAAAATAATTTTAGCACATTTCCTTCACATTGATTTTTTTAGTTGTAAAATCGATCAATAACAGTTTTTTTCGGTCCCTGAAAATAACAAAATTTATTCTCTTCTTCCTTTTTTCGAAATTTTTACGGATTTTTTAGTTAATACAGTTTTTATGAAATTTTTTGATCTACATGTCAGTATTAAAACGAGATAGCACATTTAAATAAGTTATTGATAAACAGATTAACATGAAAACAATCACAACTCGAATTAATACACTTTTGCTGATACATTTGAGTAACGTAACCCTTGAACACTTCAACTCAATTCAAATTAAAACTCTTTAATTGAATCAAAATAAACAATATGAGTACGCAAAGAAAGACATAAACGGCATTTCTCCCATGAAATAATAAAAATAGAATCCCAAAAATTGTACAGTGGTTAGATATGGTAATCATACACTGTATTCTTCAAAAAAGTGAAAAATAAAATTTTTTGAGTTGTGTCACTTTTGATGAACATGTGCGACATGTTTATTTGAAAATTTAAATTTTATTAAGTTTGATTGTTTTTAAAAGAAATTATGCTGTTACAACGAGTTTTGCGTACAAACTTTGCACATTTGGAACATTGTCTGAGTATTTTGTACTTTTTGAACAATTGGGGCATACACAGCAATGGTCCCTTTTAAGGCTTGTCATTCGCAGTTCGCTTGTTGCAGCATTTAAACTGCTTACGATTGTTTTATCTGAATTGAGGAATATGTTCTCGTCGAGAAAAAAATCTCCCAAAATCTTAGACATCAGAAATTATTTTTCTTTTTCTAGTTTTTATTTATTAAAGTAATTAACAGCGTAATATACTGTAATGTCCAACATGTTGTAAATATGAGTAGATAACTATCATTACATCTGCGCTTGCAAGTGCAATTTCTAACCAATTGATCTAGTTTATCATCTCCTAAATTCGTGAAATTATAGTGGTGGAGAATTTTCGCAATACCGTTGATTGCAATGGAAGGATGTAATGTGCTTACTAAAATAACAAACCGATTTATCTTGTGTACAAACGCAAAAATCTTTGTCTTATTTTCTTTATCGAGAAAGTATTGAGAAAAGTTTTCTAGTTTATTTTCATATCAAATATTATTGCTTAAGAAACGTTTTATTTTTTAAAAAAATTGTCATATATAACTTTTCGGCATTTCAAATCCTAAACAACGCAAATACCTTGATCTTGTTCTGGTTTACAGTTTAGATCTTTATTTGTATGTTTATGCTAGAAACAACAATGCATAATTTATCTTTACATCACATCGAGCCCGGATTTGTATACCATATTTGCCGGATTTAGAAGGTATATATATTTGAAAGGGTAACTTTCACTGTATAGAAATATTTGTTCACCTAAACACATTTGTCTAAAATTTCCTTCCCAGCGATCCCAAGTCATTATAGTTTAGGTTCATCTCCCACTCGTCTTTCACTTTTTATGGAAGGAGAACTCGGAATATATTCTAAATGGTTGCTCTGGATTTTTTGTCATCCTACAATATTTCTAAAGCCTCACCACGAGATCGAAATACTTTAGCTAACAGAAAAATATCCAAATATAGTTTTGTTGAAGTTTTGTCTACCATAATCCAGTTTTCTTGAAAACTGAATGGATGTTATAACTGTTGATAAAATTCACAGCATATATATTTGACACAGATGTGCATAAATCGCTATTATAGCAAACATAGTAAACAAATTTGTTTTTATTTGTTTCACTTTGCGTCGTGGTTACGTTCCAAAAAAAAAAGCGATGCAAATTGAAACGACGCAAAGTGAATTATGATTTTCTATAGCAAACCATGTAATGATTGAAGAAAGGTGCCAGGGTTACGAAAACACTACTTTTTTTAAAAGAAAATTGAGCAAAGTAAACTTTTAAAAAACAAAAATAATATAAAATTTTATTACATTCTTTCAATTAAAACAACATAAAAAATTCAATTAATTTATAAAACAAAACATATACAAAAAACAAAACAAATTCAATTAAAAAAAATTAAATATTGAATTAATTTATAAAAAAAATGAATTAGTCTGAACCCAAAACAACGGAACTTCGAAAATCTAACGACGCACAGTGAAAATTAGTACTAATTCAGCAGCGACACTACTTCGAAAAAACGCAAAACGAAACGACGCAAAGCGAAGTTTTGGTGTATCCGTAACTTTGTTCGTAAGCCATATCCAAAAAGGGTATTTAACTTAATTGAAACTAAGAGAACAAAATTTAGGCCAAAATTCAGATTTGAGAACGTTCACGGTTATTTGAACTCAAAAATTGTTTGAGAAATTTAGACCCATTAATACATGATAAGGGTTAAGAAAAAATTATTATTATCCCTCACAATATATAAAATTATCTGTCATTCTCCATATTTAAAAACCAACTGCTCCGATGTTGTTATACAGACCAAAAATTTATCAACGAAGTTAACTAACATAGATGAGTCTATTCACTTGCTTTTTGTAAGACAGTTAAGATTTTTTCATTAAATCACTTGCATAGCACATAATAATATTAGTAAATTTCAAGCAATACTCATTGTTATCATCAGGTAGACATTAATGGTTTGTTTTCGGCGGTGGCAAGTTATATAAAGTCATACACTACTTTTAAATTTTGTTAACGTTCAGACAGAGTCCTAAAGAAGTAGACTCTAAGCTCGTAAAAACTTGGGTTTGTCATACCAATTCTGTTCACCGCTTCGTGATGCTCTGAAATTCAATAATAGCACCCCGAAGTTGTCGACCAATATGATTCTATGATTAGAGCCCTTTGTTACTTTCAATTATTCAAATACAGCTGCTAAAATTGTGGAATAATAATTGAACATCTACGTCATCTGCGTAATAGTTTAACTTTAAACTTATGTTCTACACAAGAGATAAAAACATGACGTGTGCTATTAAGTACAAAGTTATGTTATATGTGGTGGTCATAATAGATAAATAAAATTTGCAATAAGAAACCAGAATTTCATTTTTTCTTTTTGACCTGAAATGAATAACATTTCAAATTGGTAGTTCTAATTAATTGATGTTGACCAGCACATATAACAAAATCAGGACCTGTAAATTATAGTATGTGTTACGTAGAAAGTATACATCATTTAGCACACTTTAGGCACAAAGTTCAAAATTACATAAAAGTTATAGGTAAGAAATTAACAAAGTTTTTACAAATTTTCATTAATGAACTGGAAGTATCTGAAATAAAGTAGAAGGTTAAAAATGTTAAACTGTTTGAAGATTTCAAGTTATTTAGTTTAGTTTTGGTTTTCATTTGCATTTGGAATAACCATTTTTGTAATGCAAGGAATTTATTGGATATTTTTGAAAACGCACTGAATTGTACTAAAAATATTTTAATTAGTCTTAGAGATGCATAATTGAATTTAAATGCCCTCCCTGCTCGTTGATGTAGTTGTGGTACCTTAGCAAAAAGGTGTTCATTACTACCCGCAAAGTTGTTGCTGGTGTTGCAGCTATCGTCGCTCGAGTTGATTATTTTGGTTCATCCACATTTGTCGGTTGCGATTTGTACACTTCCTGGAATTCCTCCAGTGAATTTGCAATATGACATCGAAGGCACTGATCAAATTTCGTTGGAATAAAGTGCAATCTGTGATATTTTAAATGTCACATAACAATATAGATAGCACGTAATTTTATGGTAATTTTATGATTTGTATACACCTTTTGCCCTGCATTAGCCCCTCGCCGGATGTCCCTCCAATGCAAGGTGGTCCAGCAGACCACTTTTCTTTGCCAAAACTCAATTTTTCTACCATATTGTAACGTGGTTTTCTCGTCGGCTGAGGTAAGTCCAGTCGTCGCCAGGGTCGCCATAAGGACCCACAAAACCTTACGGAATAAGAACTCAGTAGATTTTCCCTAACTAGGGCAAAATAACAATATTATTTATTGATGGGGTAATTCAATCTTATAATCTACTGGATAAAGTATTTAGATACGAAACAATTCAGATTCAGTGATAGCGTGGTTGTATTGTCCGGTAATTTGTACCCAGGTCGATTTTAGATTATCGATAACTTTTAGTATACGCTCGACGAATATCGATGCGGCCTCTGACTACGATGACAGGTTTCGGGACAGGTTTTATGGAACGATCGATTTGAGGTGATCGAGAACTTTATATTCCAAAACTGTAGAGGTCAGATAGGTCAGGGTTGTTTCGGTATTCAGGAACGTGGTAATTCGGGTACTTTCGATAATTCAGGCTCGTACTAGTAGCTTGGCAGCGTACTGATGATTCGGGTTGTGTCGGGGTTTCAGGTTAATATCAGCAAGTGATAATTGATGTCTCGGGGTTCCAGGTTAATATCAGCAAGTGATGATTGATGATTCGGATGATTCCTAGGTGGGTCAGCTGGAAAATGCATCACTTTGCTAGAGCGCTTTCTTTCTATGTTTTGGTCAGATGACAAAAATTCTCGTGTGGTAATAGCAGTTAATATGGGTCTATGTTGTTCTTGACCCAGCCTTGGAACTAATTTCCCATCAAGTCGTAACTCGCAACAACGAAGGGCCAAAAAGTCCGTCCCCAAAATGAGTGGTTCGGCAAGCGTTGGTATTACTGATGCTTCTAAGGTCGTGACCTTCCCCTCGTATTTTACTTCAATCGGGCATATGTCGTGACAAGTAGTTGTCCTCTGGTCAGCCATCTGTATCGTCCGCGGTGTTTCCTTCGGCAGAATATTTTTCCCCCTAAGATAATGTTTCACGGAGTCCCCAATGTAGCTGAGTGATGCCCCTGTGTCAATTAGAGCCTCTATGTGAAGACCGCAGATGTTTACTGGTATAAAGTAACGGCCGTGGTCATCTCCATCGATTCGCTTGTCTCTTGATCGGCACGGGTAGTCTCTGGAGAGGGTACCATTTGTCCCGCAGTAAGAACAGAAGATCATACCTCGATTTCGGCATTTCCAGCGAGTATGGTCCACCATCTTGCAACGCCAGCATCGATCTTGCCTCCGATATCTTTCCCCTTGAGATACCATATGGGAAGTATGAGGTTTATCATTTCGAGCTTCATCTCGTTTAAGGATTTCGAAATCGTCAGTCAAGCTTAGCATCTCATCCAATGTGTTGAAATCATTTCTTCGCACATAATGTCTGTATTCGGGACGGAGACCGTCATATATACGATCCAGGTGGTTCATGACACGAAGGCGGGGATGCAGTCTGGCTGTCGTAAGCATTGCCAGTACGTAATCCTTAGCTCGTTCTCGGTTATACTGTCTACGATTATAGAATGTATTTTCTATCTGGGTCAGGTGTCTTTTAGACAGGAAGAATTTTTCGGCCTCCGCTCGGAAAGACGTCCAGCTGCGTACTTCTTCGCGTTTCACCCGATACCATTTGAGAACATTTCCTTCAAGTATACTTGGAAGTGTTGGGAGCAGCCGGTCGAGTGTAATTTTATAACACTCAGCGAGTTCCTCAAATCGTTCAATAAAATCTATGAGGTCGCCTTCATTGGAAAGCTTTAATCCCCACTTCTGGACTGTATTTATAATGTCGCAATCTGACAAATCTGTCCGGATTGGCCTTTCGGGAACCCGAACCTGAATTAATTCAGTTTGGACGATATTCTTTTCGGCGGTAGTCAGTTCATCCTCCAAATCTGCTAGGAGATTTTCCGAGGACGCCCGCAGTCGTTTTAAACGAATGAACTCAGTTAGTCGCTTCCGAAGGTACTCCATTGTATATCCTTCAGTTTGGATTCTCGCCTTTCGGCACTCTTCTATCAACTGATCTTTCCTCATGAGATACACCCAATTGAGTGAATCTGATTTCAGCATTTTCTCGTTGTTTTTATTATTGTTATCTCGAACACAATGCCTCCTCGGTAGCGGTTGTTTCAGGTTTTCCGCTTTTCGTTTTGGCATCGTGTCCCTGCTCGGGCGCCATTTGTAACGTGGTTTTCTCGTCGGCTGAGGTAAGTCCAGTCGTCGCCAGGGTCGCCATAAGGACCCACAAAACCTTACGGAATAAGAACTCAGTAGATTTTCCCTGACTAGGGCAAAATAACAATATTATTTATTGATGGGGTAATTCAATCTTATAATCTACTGGATAAAGTATTTAGATACGAAACAATTAAGATTCAGTGATAGCGTGGTTGTATTGTCCGGTAATTTGTACCCAGGTCGATTTTAGATTATCGATAACTTTTAGTATACGCTCGACGAATATCGATGCGGCCTCTGACTACGATGACAGGTTTCGGGACTAGGTAATCGAGAATTTTATGGAACGATCGATTTGAGGTGATCGAGAACTTTATATTCCAAAACTGTAGAGGTCAGATAGGTCAGGGTTGTTTCGGTATTCAGGAACATGGTAATTCGGGTACTTTCGATAATTCAGGCTCGTACTAGTAGCTTGGCAGCGTACTGATGATTCGGGTTGTGTCGGGGTTTCAGGTTAATATCAGCAAGTGATAATTGATGTCTCGGGGTTCCAGGTTAATATCAGCAAGTGATGATTGATGATTCGGGTTTCGTCGGGGTTTCAGGTTAATATCAGGAAGTGATGATTGATGACTCAGGTTCGTCGGTGGTTCGGGTTAATGTCAACAATTCATATCAGGTTCATATCAGCAATACTGGTGCATCTTGATGATTCGGGTTTGTCTGTGGTTTAGGTTTATATCAGCAGTGCGTGGCCGTTTTGGTGATTCGGGTTCTGTCGGGGTTTCAGGTTAATATCAGCAATTGATAATTGAAGCTTCGGCTTTCGTCGTTAATCAGTTTGATATTCACAACTCAGGATCGTGTTGATGATTCGTGTTCTTCGATGATTCGGCTTCCGTGGTAAATTAATTTGATATCCGCAACTCAGGATTGTGTTGATAATCCGTGTTCTTCGATGATTCGGCTTTCGTCGTAAATCAGCTTGGTATCCGCAATTCAGGATCGTGTTGACGATTCGTGTTCTTCGATGATTCGGCCTTTGTCGTGAATTAATTTGATATCCGCAACTCAGGATCGTGTTGATAATTCGTGTTCTTCGATGATCCGGCTTTCGTCGTAAAACAGCTTGGTATCAGCAATTCAGGATCGTGATGATGACGCGTGTCCCTAAGTAGATCGACTTTTGCAACTCGTAGTTATATCGATTCCGTACCCGCAACCGAAATAGTAATCGTTCCCGACGGAGTGTTAGTATCAAAATGCTACGGTGCTTATTTCTAATACAATGCTACAGGAACGAAGAGTATCTTCGTGTACCAGACCGAAATCTGAGCAACCGACGAGTCGGTACAACCAACCGGGGTTGGATTCAACAGACCGAAGTCCGATTCAATAGACCGAAGTCCGATTCAACAGACCGAAGTCCGATTCAACGGACCGAAGTCCGATTTAACAGACCGAAGTCCGATTCAACAGACCGAAGTCCGATTTAACAGACTGAAGTCCGATTCAACAGTCCGAAGTCCGATTAAACAGACCGAAGTCCGATTCAACAGAGTACATCGGTATTTCATTTTAAAGGCGGTAAAGTTTCCAGTATAGGGTATGTTCAACAACTTTGTAGATAATGGTATGGCAACATATATAGGACATATATAGAACACATTAACCCTCTATATCCCCTCATAACAAATTGTAAAAAAATAATCTGAAAAAGGGTAAGGGTGAGGAGGAAATGTTCCACAAAAATGTTGGCCATACAATTTTACTATATGTGCATAATTTTCAGAATCCTGGTTTCGCACTTATTCGAAAAACACCTTTTTCCGACAAACGGTTTTCGAATACTCCGAGTTAACCGGTGTTGGTCGGTTTTTCAGTAATTGTAAAATAAAACTAAATATGAAATAAATTAGGAGAATATATGAATATATATACACTAAATTTAAAGTCGATGAATATCGACGGCTTTACTCCTATTTGATTCGAACTTATTTCAAGATGAGATTCCAACTGTATCTTTGTAATTTCCCCGCTATTGTGTGATGATCGTAAATTAAGCACCTTTTTGCGCTCGGACTCTTAGTTTAGCTCTTTTCGCGATTGGATGCTTAGTTAAGGAGATAACGACAATTTTAATAATGGGAGGAAACAGTCATCTACAGTACTTTCCAAACATATTTTCGTATAAGGAAATTTCAATGAAAGCATCCTTTGTGATTTGCCCAAAGAATATCGTATAAGCATTAGCTTTTCAAGTAATTTCACTTAAAAATAGTGATTTTACACCTCTTTGAAAAACCGGTTAATCGACATCAAAAAATCGGTTAAACCGGGTAAACGAAATTGGCATTTTTGAAGAAACCAGAATTTGGATTCGTAGAAAAAACACCGGTTAGACGGTTTTCGGTTTTGAACACTCTAGTCAGAACACACCAATACTCAAAACTTAACACAAATGCCACAACGACTAAAACCAATCAATCTCAAGATTGCCCTTTAACCTATTACAACCTACTTGGTATTTAAATACCCATGAAAGTAGTGACTAGGGTATTCCAAACCAAACCCGGTTGCCGTATGCCAGTTTTAGCAAAACTACTACCCAGTTGGAAGTTCCGTCATACACGACTTTGTCGTCAACGCTGTCCTCAAGACAAAATGTAAGAAATGTATGTACTTGTCTTCAAAACACTCGGTCGACGACAAGCTGACCGACAAAATACAAATGTTATCGAGCATAAAACACATTTACACTACAATTAGTGAGCGCGTGTTTTCCGTATCAACCTTTATAAAAACGGAATACCAGAACATACTCAAAATTTAACACTTAAATTGCATACCTTTTCTTAAATACTATTTTAAAAAACAAATTGATCAGCGTACGCGATCACATTTTGTTTTGAAGCAGTTTGAAATAAGTTATTAGCATTCTTATCAAATACTGTTGGATCTTTAAGATACTTCACTAAAGTATAAAGTCGCATGTCCTTTCTTTCTTTAATTCGCTTCTTTAAAGCTTCTAAAATTTGCCCTGCCAAAGGTGTTTTAATTTCCCGAGAATCCCGAACGAATTTCCCGGAAACCGGGAATTAAAAATGACCGGGAATCCCGGGAGAGAAACTCTAGTCACAAACCTAACGGTGCGAAAATAGCATCCTCGAAGCGCATAACATGCCAGCTTAACACATACACAAGCTCCTGCCTATGAATGTGTCCATCGGACACAATTGCACAAGAGTTTTCTTGTTGTAGCTTCACCGTTTCGTCGTTTTCGATTTAGTTTTTTGTTTATAACATATGTATTGGATTATGATATTGATATTCGGGTTAAGACCGTTTCTATTGGAAATTATTAATATTGACAATAGGGTTTTTCAACAAGAGTTGTGAAATGTATACTTTGCGTAGGGTAGCCAGATATTAAAATCGGAAAAACAGTAAATTAGTTAAGAAAAACAGTACATTTTTAATGAAATCTTAAAAATTGGGGAATGGGACTTTGTTCAGAGGTGGAAAGTTACTGATTATTACTCACTTGGGAGTGACCAGAATCGATTCCATTGTTGCACTGTCCAAGCGGTCTTAGACCAAGCATTCCCCGGGCAATGACTTTAAAGCAACCGCTTAGAAGTTAGCTAGAGTTAAAAGGCACTACAACCATGTATCCTGAATGGTCAAAGTGACGTCTCAAAATAGTAGGCCTAAACCACTGAAGCATGGTTGCATCGTGGGGTTGGACGCGCAGATAGCATGCCTATTACCAATCTAGGAGACGAGGGTAAGCAACCCACATCTTCCGAAATCTAAATTGCTAACGAACCGTAACGCCCTATGCTCAAATGGGAGTTAGAGGATCACATATATATATTAAAAATTTATTAAACATCACATATTTTAAAAATTAATTCAATAAGTAATAAAAACAATTTAAAAAAAAAAAATTATTATGTCATAAATGTATTAAGATATATTTTGTTTGTTTGCTTGACATGCAAGGCTCTAAGTCCACTTTTTTAGAAATTGAAATTTCAATGCAGTAACATACATTAAGTAAAAATACAATTTAAAAAAAATAATTATCTCATTTTTGTTTATATTTTGCAGTGATGAGCAATAGCGCCAATTCTAATGTATTTCATGATTAAGCAATATCTCACATATTCCAATGTTGGCATATCAACTGTTTCGCGCGAAATATTATAAGAGTCCAACCAATGAAAGTGGTGTTAAAAAAGTATTCCAACATTTTTTTCAGACGTAGTGCTTGAAATTCTACATCGATTATAGTAAAAAAAACCAAAGTCATGGAAACTATTTTCCGAGTTATAGTCATTTTTACATCAAAAACTTTTGTCACATTTTGTTTGGAAATATTTATTTATACGTAAAAATAACATGAAAACTCGCGTTGATATGTTTTTACTCCGAAATTATCTTCACGTATATCCACTATACATGCAGTCAGTTACAAGTAGTCAATTAATCAATAACAAAGTCAAGGGCGTAGCCAGGTAGGGGAAGGGGGGGCAGCTGCCCCCCCCTACATCTTGGAAAATCAGTCAAAATCCCCGAAAATATGAAAATCGAAGTAAAACAATACAGAAATTTCACTAACGTGAACTGACTAATAAAAACTTTCACTGTAGAAATGTTAACAGTTTAAAATGTGCTAATTATTTCACAAAATATTAAGAGTTCCTCCTTGAAATTATTAGGAAAATTTAGACTACCTTGCATTGGAAGTACTAGTACTCAGGCCCTTTTTTATTCGTAAGTTTACGTTCAATAAGCGATAAAATTTTGACTGTATTTAGTGCACTTGCAACAAAGATACATAGTATGAAGGTACCAAAAAGGTTGTAGAAAATATTTCGGTTTTTTGAAATTGTACCTACTGTTCTATGATAATTAAACTGACCAAATTCAAATATCGTCCAGTTTTTTATTACAGTTATGTTTTTCATTAGGAAGTTAAAACTTAATTTTGGTAAATAATGATACTGTTAAATCTTTAAAAGGATCAGTAAAGTTTGCTCGAGTAATCCTGCACACCAGACAGCCGCCCATACATACGGACATGGCTTTAGAATTGAATTCGCTCTTCAGATACATAAGGTCCAATATGTCTCCTTTAATACGTTACACTTTTTCTCGTGGACCAAATACAAGATATTTTGAAAATCTTAGATTATTTTAATCCAGAAGCGATACAAAAACTCAAGGCATTAAAAAGGTCTTGAAAAATTGGTGTGACAGAATGAGCTACATAGATGCGAGCTAATGCAGCCCCTTGAGAAAAATATTTTTTCTCAGGAAGGAGCTCGATTTTCCCAGACTATATTTGGATTTTCGGATATGCCGTCCTCGACAAAGTTGTTTATTTAAGCTTACCACTTAAAACACTACTCCAAGTAAAAAAAAAAACTTTAAAAAACATTTTGTATAATAACGTCATTGTAACTTAAAAATCTAATGATTCAGTTCGATTCCTCGTGTCTGATTTAGGGTAAAACCGTCGAGTTCGGCTTTGTATTCGAAAATTTTTATTTTGGGTTCGGACTGATTAATTTTTATTCTGTTTTTTTCTTATAAATTAATTTAATATTTATTTCGTTTTAATTGAATTTATTTTGTTTTTTGTATGTATGTTGTTTTATAAATTAATTGAATTTTTTATTTTGTTTTAATTAATTTTTTTGTGTATGAATGTAATAAAATTTTATATTAATTTTGTTTTTTAAATGTTTACTTTGTTTAATTTTCTTTTTTAAAAGTACTGTTTTCGTAACCCTTGAACCTTCCTTCGATCTTTACATGGTTTGCTAAAAAAAAATCAAAAATCATAAATCATAATCATAAATCACTTTGCGTCGTGTTTTTTTGGAACGTAACCACGACGCAAAGTGAGGTATTGGTGTAATCATTTATATATGTGTTTGTTCTAAGCATGTGTTTTGTAATGGGAATGGGTTTCCATAATTATTTTTTGGCTGGAAAGTTGTGACCCGTTTTTAATGGGAATAATTGATCTTACTAAAATAGCCTTAATACATGGAAGCAAATTGAGTTTGTAATTTTTTTGCTCTTTTAAAAGTATATATAATAACATTCTTCAGATAATGCGTCAAAGAATTAAAAACATAAATGAATTTCAGCCTACAATAAAAAAATATATTTATTTTTTGATCACCCTAACATGCGAAACATAGACTGCGACGCTTTACTTTAGTGCACTTTGTTGAGTTAAGGCATGACTTTTTCACAGACAATTTTTGTTTTTACTAATATGGTAGATGTTTTTTTCCGAATTTGACTCAAATTTAACAGCCATTAACTTCTATTCGGTTGGTTGTCCCGATAAATTTTTTTTATGAAAGTTGTTCCGAATATTTTTTTTTGCTTCTACTTTTGGATACAAACCTTAACTCTAAAACCAGATTTGATTGTAATTGAAATCCAATACCAAGTATATGACACCATGCGATACCAATAATGACCCATGAACTTAACTATTTACAAGTGATAGCAGTGACCATTTATAGGAAAACTGCATACTCACTTTTTCATCCACGGTTTCGTTTACTTTGTGAAGGACTTTCAATATTTTTAAGGTTATTGAAGTTTGATCAAATTATTTCCGTATATCTTCCAGTTGGAGGCTATGGCATGCTTCTTTGCATGCTAAATTTCTTCTTTTTATCTATCAAACTAGGTTTTTTACCTTAAATGTAAAATTTCATCACGTTAAACCTCCAGGTTGTGGCAATGTCTAAATAATCAAAGAAAATACATGAATAATAATTAAATTCCTGTTTGTGCACTTTTATAATAAATTAACAGATTTTATCTCGTTTGTCCAGTTTTTTTACTGTCGTCGATAAAAAAGTTAAAATATTTTTGGTCCAGCCCGCAGAAATGAAAAATATCGATACTTTAAAAAAAGGATCAGCTAGGATTTCAATCCAAGCATTTTTTTGATACATGATCAACCCAAAATACAGTAGCATTTACACTTTTTATCGTCATAAACTGTTTTAAGCCTACCGTCCACAGTGGAAAAAATGGTTTTTTGGACATATGTAATTTTAGGCCGCAATTCTTGACCAATTTTCAAAATCTTTTTTTTTGTATAATTGGAAACAAAATTGTGCACATATTGCACGTTTTTTTATTATAAATTCCTAACCGTTATTTTTTTATACCATCACCCGTAGGGATGAAGGTATATATCATTTGATACGACCCAAAAGTGTAACACATAGAAGGAGTCACTTTAGACCCTAGGTTTCTTTGAACCAAATTCGATTCATGACTTTTTAAGTCGTTTGAGCCATGTCCGTCTGTCTGTCTGTCTGTCTGTCTGTCTGTCTGTCTGTCTGTCTGTCTGTCTGTCTGTCTGTCTGTCGGGTGGCTGTCCGGCTGGTTCGCACGATAACTTTCGAAAGACGCAACCAAATGTTTTGAAATTTTGCACGAGTCATTATTTTCTCAAAACTACTTACGGTATTGCAAATGGGCTACATGGCCCCGCCCCTTCTGGTACCTCCCATACAAATACATCATTCCGCCCACTTTAGAAATCCAGTAATAATATCAATACACCCTAGGGGATCGTCCCCAAATTCTGTATTTAGTAAAGCTATAACAGGATAAAGTTTTGGAAAAAATTTTGAAAGCCTAGCCACGCCCCTTCTGGTACCTCCCATACAAATCTACCTTTCCGCCCACTATAGAGATGGAGAAATAATATCAATAAATTAAACGTGATCGTACCCAAATTCTATTTTGAGTAAAGCTATAACAAGATAAAGTTTTAGAGAAAAAAATTGGAAGTCTATTCACGCCCCATCTGGTACCTCCCATACACATCTGGTACCGCCCACTTTAGAAATCGATTAATATTATTAAAAGACCTAACGCGATCGTGCCCAAATTCTGTATTTGGTAAAGTTTAAGCAGGATAAAGTTTTGGAGAAATAATCTGGAAGTCTAGACACGCCCCTTCTGGTACCTCCCATACAAATGTACCACTCCGCCCACTTTAGAAATAGGGTAATAATATCAATACACTCGACACGATCGTGCCCAAATTCTGTATTTTGTTATATTATAACAGGACAAAGTTTTGGAGAAAAAATTGGAAGTCTAGACACGCCCCTTATGGTACCTCCCATACAAATGTACCTTTCCGCCCACTTTTGGGATGTAGTAATAATATCAGTACACCCAACGCAATCGTGCGCAAATTCTGTATTTAGTAAAGCTATAACAGGATAAAGTAATGGAGAATAAATCTGGAAGCCTAACCACACCCCTTCTCGTACCTCCCATACAAATGTACCACTCCGCCCACTTTAGAAATCGAATAATAATATCAATATAATAGAAAATTATTTGTTTTACTGAGGGTAAGGGTAAATGTAAGTCGGGTTGCCCGACTGAAACTTTCTAACTGGTTTTAATTACAAATCGATTATTTTCAATAACTCAAGACTTAAACAATATATTATATTGGGTGATGGTATTTATCAGTCAGTTTAACTGACTGAAATTTCTGTACTGGTTAAAAATTGTCGAAGTCGAGGAAAAAAAATTTTTTGACTAATTTTAAATAATTTTGGATTCTATGGTATTGGTCTTTTTAAATGAAAAGCGCACTAATTAGCATACTTGTAAACAAAATATTATTTTAGTTGCAGTTTAAATCTGAATTTTTGGTATATATTATTTTTTACAGAAGAATTTCTTAAAACTTCTCCAGGTTTTATATTAAGATTTGTTATAATCGGATAATATTTGTGGGCAGGACAATATAGTTTTTGCTTATATGTTCACTTAGTTCAATTTGTAATATATGCTCACAATAACTGATAAAGTTACAAATTTTTGGACACGTAATTTTTCAAATTAAAGTCAAAAATTATTTTTTCGTCGACTTTGACACATTTTAAAAAATAACGATAAGGAATTCAGTAAAACAAACGTCCATTCTGTGCACAATTTTGTTTCAATAACACTAGAAAAAAAATTAAAATCGCTCAAGAATTGCGTTCTAAAGTAAATAAAAATTATTATTTTGGTACTACATGAATTTGATAATCTAAAATTTTATTGAAAAAAATTGTACTCTACTTTAATAAAGTATTGTCAAAACAATGAGCATTGATATTTCGTTATATATTTAGTTATAATTTTTTTTTTGTAAACATACTATTAATATGAAATGTAAAACAGACTGCCCCCTCCCCCTACATTGGATCTTGGCTACGCCCTTGAACAAAGTGAAACATTTGCACATTCTTTACAACGTGGTACTAAATTTTACCGAATTGGGTTATAAAATCATTACAATTGAAATATATATGTATCATCACCTGAAATGTAAAAATGCGAAACCCTCATTTTCGTAAAATTTTATTGATAACACGCAGCTACAGAATGGAAAAAAATGATGGAAATTGGGGAAGATATAGTGCATGTTGTAGATGTGGTTAAGTACAACATGCATCTGTATACCAAATTTCGACAACATCCCTGAATTACGGGTAAAACCCCGTTTTTTAATTACTTTCTCCACTGGAGGGCTTATAACTCAGTCACTTCTTAATCGAGTTTAGTTGTTTTAATGGTTTTGGAAAGAAGATACTACTGTCATATATATACGATATATATATTTAAATAAATAATTTCTCATACATGTCTGTATTCGTCTCGAAACCGCAAACTTAAGGGATTTGAAAGTGGCGTTCATCGAAAAACTTCAATAACTTAATCACTGTGTAAACAATTCTAATGGACAAATATGCGTTATACTCGTGAATAAATGCACTTTCTAAGTAAAATAATAAACATTAGGGAATCCTAATAAAATATAGGATAAAAACATCTTCAAACTTAAAAAATAGTGAAAAAATCCAGCAACTTGCGGTTCCGAGGCAAAAAACAGACATGTATGACACGCCTTTTCTTTCCAAAACCATTAAGAAATCTAACCTCAGTTAAGAATTGACTAAGTTATAAGCCTTCAAGAGAGGAAAGTAATGAACAATCGGTTTTTTACCAGTAAGTAAGGATTTTGAGAGTTTAGGGAACTTTGATATATAGGTTAATGTTGTACTCGATGATACCTACAAAATACTTTACTTTCTAAGTTCTCATTGATTGTAGCACGGTGTAATTTATTTTTCAAAATATGTAACATTTTTCTGGCACATACGTGAAGATAAATTTTTTTTATAATTCAAAAATGTCATATATTTTTTATTGTATATCCATAACAATGGTTCATACGGCATCATAACGCAATAAATTTTTCCCAAAAGTGGGTATACAACAAAAGGGACCTGGGGATTAAAAAATTCCATAGATCCAACAAATTTTTTTTTTGATTTTGTAATATACGTGAAAATAACTTCGACACGCTCCGGTCAGCTGATGAGGTTATTGTCAGCGTTGTACATTAAGCGTTGGATTGTTTATCGCCTCTTCTGTACAATTTTAAAATATTGACTTAGATCCTTTACATGTTAAGCCAGCCATATATTGTTAGTAAATACGTTTTAATTGCACCTGTTATTGCAAAAAAGGGCTTAGAGCATCAAATTAATACTATATAAATAACACAGTGCAACAGTGAAAAAAAACACCCGAACGTGACTATATAGGTTCGATAGTACAACCGGAGCTGAGTAAAACCCTAGCACAGTTTGGCTAGACTGGCTACCAAAAATTTTTTTTGGCCCTCGTAACTTTTTGAAATCCCTTGGATCCCTTGAAAAAGGTGACATCAGTTTTTAGCCAACAGTTTGTACAGTTTTCAATCTAGCTCTTTCTCTTCTTAAGCAAAGTTGTAGCTAATAGTCCGCTTAAGAAATTGATATAATAAAATTTCCCAAAAAAACTTAGATATCCCTCGTTTATTTTCAAAAAACTTCGAATAAAATTCTAATTTTTTCACTATTTTGAATATAAGTCGTAGGGAGTCCAGATTTTTTGCATACTCTATTCAGTGAAATTGTAGTTTAGGTAACACCGAAAAACTTCTCTGAACAAACCCATGCAATCTGAACAAGTCTAGGGATATTAAATGGCTCTCAAAACACACTTTATACTTTAAACAAATCAGTTTTTTATGATTTTTGGGCCATTGTGCAAAGTTTTTACTTGCTATCTTTACCAAAAACGTACTTATTGTGTAACTGAACAACTTTTGTAACCAACCAATATGATCGGAATACTCCACCCCTTTAATTGTTCACAAAGAGCCTTAGGATGTTCTTTATATGGCATTTTTTCGAATTTCGTTAAAAATATGTATTAATTGCGATGTTGGTCATCTAGCTTCACCTTACATTTGTTTTGCTAAAATTACGAATATATTGTGAACAATTTTGTATCGATAGTTAGGCATTAGGGTGTGCCGAAGTGAGGTTATAGTTCGAATTTGTTCTCAAATCAGTTAATTGCCACTGAGTATTTTTCTTTTGTATACAGACTAAGTAGTAATAAGCCGTTCAATAGCTGAGGTCAAGACCTATGTGTTTGCTTTTACCATATCTCTTATAGACGCCAAGATATTTGATGTATAAATTGGGGTATTTTTAAAAAATATTATTAAAACTTTTGAAATTGGATTCCGAAGCAGTTTATTATGGGCAACTATATATTTCAACTTTTTAAGGTTAATCAAGTTAAAATCTATATGTTCAAATAGTACATGTGAATATTATTAATATCTCTATCAATTCTCGAGATATCAGGCGTTACAAAGCGAATTTTTGACTGTAGGCAAAGCTATGTCTAATGAACTTTTGTTCCATCTGAATACTCATTGTGTCTACTTACCAATAACAATATATATGATAAAAATAAAAAAATCCCCTCAAAGGATAATTGGATATTAATGGTTTTGCTGACATTTGTAAGCAGACACAACGGATATTCAGGTAAAACAAAAGTTCAGTAGTCATTGCTATGCTATTTAAACCCCTGATATCTGGAGAATTGATAGAGATATTGATAATATACACATAAACTATTTGAATATAAGGATTTTGACTTGATTAAACTTAAAAAGTTGAAATATATAGTTGCCCATAATAAACTACTTCGGAATCCAATTTCAAAATTTGTAATAATATTTTTCAAAAATACCCCAATTTATACATCAAATATCTTGGCGTCTATAAGAGATATGGTAAAAGCAAACACATACTATTTTAGGTCTTCACCTCAGCTATTGAACGGCTTATTACTACTTAGTCCGTATACAAAAGAAAAATACTCAGCGGCAATAAACTGATTTGAGAACAAATTCGAACTTTAACCTCATTTCGGCACACCTAATGCCTAACTATCGCTACAAAATTGTTCACAATATATTCGTAATTTTAGCAAAAACAAATGTAAGGTGAAGCTAGATGACCAACATCGCAATAAATACATATTTTTAACGAAATTTGAAAAAATGCCATATAAGAAACACCCTAATACTCTTTGTGAACAATTAATGGGGTGGAGTATTCCGACCATATTGGTTGTTTACAGAAGTTGTTCAGTTACACAATAAGTACGTTTTTGGTAAAGATAGCAAATAACAACTTTGCACAATGGCCCAAAACTCATAAAAAAACTGATTTGTTTAAAGTATAAAGTGTGTTTTGAGAGCCATTTAATATCCCTGGACTTGTTCAGATTGCATGGGTTTGTTCAAAGAAGTTTTTCAGTGTTACCTAAACTACAATTTCACTGAATAGAGTATGCAAAAAATCTGGGCTTCCTACGACTTATATACAAAACAGTGAAAAAATTAAAATTTTATTCGAAGTTTTTTGAAAATAAACGAGGGATATCTAATTTTTTGGGGAAATTTTATTATATCAATTTTTAAGCGGACTATTAGCTACAACTTTGCTTAAGAAGAGAAAGAGCTAGATTGAAAACTATACAAACTGTTGGCTAAAAACTGATGTCACCTTTTTTCAAGGGATCCAAGGGATTTCAAAAATTTACGAGGACCAAAAAAAGTTTTTGGTAGCCAATCTAGCCAAACAGAGCTAGGGTTTTACTCAGCTCCGGTTGTATTACCGAACCTATATAGTCACGTTCGGGTGTTTTTCAAAAAGTTTGATTTTGTGTCATAGTGTAATCATAAGTTATAGCCTTTTAAATTAAATAAGAAAAAGTGTTAAAAATCTTTAACAAAAAATATAAGATCAATAGAGATTATGCTATCCTTAGACAAATTTGAACTTACAACACATATATGTAGATATATGACTGTGAATTAGTTCATTTGTGTAGAAGGTTCCAGAAGAGGGATTTTGCAATCCCGTAGCTTCGTTCAGAAAACTATTAAAAGTCGTAAATTCTTATAAGGATCATTGAAGGATTACTCGCGTTATCGTGCCAGCCGGACAAACGGACATGGCTCTATCGTCTTTAAAATATCGAATTTGGCAATAAGATATTTGGGATATTTGTGTTATAATTTTTTGCGAATCAAACGATATATACTTTTATCCCTAGGTGTGTGGGTATTTATATATCTTACCGCGATGTTAAAATGTAACTTTCAAACTTATTTTAAAATACGCAATAACAACGTCGTAAACAAACTATGAGTTTACAATAATAGAGTGTTTTTTTGTAAGGGGCGATGTTGAATATGAACTACACCTAAACGTCAAGTTCTTTTCTGCATTTTATTTAAATTTCAGACTAACTCATTTTGAAACTTAGAAAAATACACAATTGAGCGACGCGTTAAAGTTATTCTGGCTTATAATGAAAATGGACGTTCAAATCAAAATGCATATCGTGCACTTCGTGATTTTTTCGGTCAATTAATCGTCCAAATGTGCGTACAAACGGAATACTCGTGCAAAAATTTCTGTAAACTGGGTATGTAGGAGATGTGAAAACACCAGTGCATGCTCGTACAGCTCGTACTGCAGAAAATATTGCTGCTGTTCGCGATAGTGTGGCTGAAGAGCCGTCCACCTCAACTTGTCGCCGTGCCCAACAATTGCACCTCACACGCTCGTCTTTGATGAACATTATGCATAAAAACTTGCATTTACACGCTTACAAGGTGCAATTAACTTAAGAACTAAAGCCAGTGGCAAGAAATGGCAACAGTGGATGATAAATTTTTGCGGCACATTTTCATCTCAGTGGATTCATTTCCGCATTTGGGCGTATGATAATCTAAGAGTGATTGTCGAAACACAGAGTGAGTGTTTGGTGCGGTTTATGAGCTGGCGGCATTATCGGACCGTATTTTTTCCAAACTAAGGCCGGTCAGGCAGATACTGTGAATGGTGTTCGCTATCGTTAGATGATAACGAACTTTTTATTGCCCGAATTAGAAGATATGGATGTGGACGATATGGACGATTCAACAGGACGGTGCGACTTGCCACACAGCTAACAAAAAATGTGTCTTTTGCGCAAGAAATTCAATGGTCGTGTTGTCTCATGTGTGGCGATGTCAATTGGCCGCCAGGATCATGTGATTTGACACCATGTTTAACGATGTTCTTTAGGGTTATTTGAAAAAAGGTGTACGTCGATAAGCCGGCAACAATTCAAGAGCTAAAGGATTGAGATAATGCTGCACATTAACGGCATATAACCTCAATTATGCCTCAGCGTCATCGAAAATTTGGCCGATATTTTATTCCATTAATAATTGAACCATACCAATATTATCATAATAAAAAGAATTCACAATAATTTCCTAAATAATTGGTGTTTTATAGACTGTAGACTGCATAAAACATTTTGTTATCCAATATTTAAATGGATTATTAAATAAACAATCAGTCGAATCAGTTCCGGCTGATTATTCTATTTTCAACTTAAAAAAATACTTAATTTCCCTTTACACCCCATGAATGAGGTATGGGATAGCTTATCGCGTTGTTGTCAATTAACACGTTTTCTTTTTTTAGATTCGCAACTAACGGCACCTACTTGTTTTATCGACGAATGCGAACGTCACTTTTTTGAGAAGCTCTTACTAGATATGCCGATTGACTCGACACTTATACTGCGAAGTTGCTGTCAACAACATTCGAGGGGAGCCGACAATGAAATAAATTTCTTTTAATATGACTTGAGCCAGGAGTTGTACCTGTGATCTCCCGCATGGTAGTCGCGTGTTCTAACCACTATTCCACGGCCGGTCCCATTCGATTTTCAACAACTATGCGTAAAATATCGATGATTGCGTTGGCTGTGTGGCCCGGCCTTATTGAAAGCAAAAGTCAGGCATGTCATTCTCTTGAATTTTTGGGAACAAATTTCGTTGAGCATTGCGCGGTAACGGCGGCTCCTTGCTAATTTTCGATGAAAAATGGGCCAATTATACCGTCACCCATTGGGTTGAATTAAAGCCAAAGTCGCTATTAATTCATATTTTCAAGTCGTTATTTTCGAATGGTTTCGGGTAGAAGTAGATAAAATCCTACATCACTTATGGTCAATATCAATGCTGAAAGCTACTTACTTTATCTGCAGTGTGCTGTCAAAGCACAAATTTGGAAAAATTGAAATTCAACATATTTTAAATTCTTTTTTCTGTTTAAAAGTTATTAAGGAAAGGTTTTTATGACGGAGCCATCAACTTACGGTATTTTAGGGCATGGTTAAGAAAGTTTTGTTAAAAATGTGTGAAAAATATTTTTGTTAATTTTTTTTTAAAAATTTTCCAAATTTAGAGTATTTCTTATATTCGATGGAATAGAAGTTAAAATGTTACACATTGTTTGTTCTAGAATTTGTGATAAAAAGCCTACAATGTCAGCTTTTATATTTGAGAAAAAAAAACGTCCGCATTCGATTACGTTTTATAAATATTCAAGATTTTTGAAAAATACTGCGTTGACTCCAATTATATGATTTGAACAAAAGTGTATTTATTTTGTGAATTATTTATTTTGGCGCTGTTGTTTTATTGATTGTTTTATAATATCGTCGTTCCGAAGTTATTTTCACGTATATCACAAAATCAAAAAAAAATTGGTTACATTTTTTAGATCTATCGATCAGTTAAATCCCCAGGTCCTTGTCTGTTATGATTTCTGAGGTATTGAGGAGCCGTTTTGGAATAAAAAGACAATAAATATCGCTGTCACAAAATTAAACTTTTATTGGCTTTTCAAAGAACTTTTAATTTTTAAAGGCAAGATGGAAATATGTAATTCATTGGTGATACTGCAGAATATCTCATCTTTTAATATATTTTTTGTTACGACTTATCAGAAAAAAATTAATAAATATATTAGAAGACTCTCGGTTTAAAAATCAGAATTTGATATTATCTATAAAATTTTTTTTAATGTAGTTATAAAATATAGTCTAGTTTCACTATTTGCATTTAAATAGTTTTGGCGAAGAAATGTGAATTATAGCGCAATGGATGCAACAAAATCCGCCCAAATACAAAGCTATCTTCGTTTAATAATAATTAACACTGTGGAAGTCCGAGAAAAGCATGACCGAAATCTTTAATCGTTTAGTAAAATGATGACAAAGATTTATTATTGTTTTGTTTTAATCAATAGTAGTCACTGTTAGCACTTATGGCCTGTTTCTGTGTCTCAAACGATAGATTTCGTTCGCCTTCTAAGCGAAAGAAAAGTCATAAGGGTTTCACTACCCTACTTATCGTCACCTAAAATACAAATGGACGTAACTACACTATTATTTATTTTACAGGAGAAGCAAAAAACGTTATAAAATCTATAAAAATAAAGTATTTCTGTAACTAAATTATTATAGATTTTATAACGTTTTTTGCTTCTCCTGTAAAATAATCAAAAGTGTAGTTACGCCCGTTTGCATTAAGAAATACATGCGGTTGTAGATACGTCCGTTTGAATTTCTTTAATAAACTCGCCGTTTTTGATGGTAGGCGTTTAAAAGTGTGAACATGTAGTTTGATACAACGAACAATAATGAATCAAAAATTCGATGTCGAATTTTTCTGTAGTAACGTCCGTTTGCATTATAGGTGACGTTATACACGAACGACAAGTCGAACAAATATGTAAGCATTACCATACCAAATGGTTTTTTCTATTTCGAACCTTCTATCATTTGTGTAATCAAATGCCAAAATCGTTTTGCTGTCGTGTCGTTTTGCTGTCAAGTGATAAAAAATCAACATAATTAAACAATAACAGCTAATGGTAAGTAAAACTAAAATATAAATATCAACAGATTTATAATAGATTCAATATGAGGAACACAGCAAGGCGTCAGGTGCTGGTGGCCAATATGGAGAAAAATCAGAAATTGCCTGAGGACCATATACCGGCGACAATCCTCATGCCAGTCCACCATTATCACACTTCACCATTGCCGTATTGAAGAATAATTCCAGCTCAATGGATCTTAATCCTAGGCACGAAATTTTTTGGGATTCATCATAAAACAAACCAAGGTACATTTTGGAGGGTGAACCGAAGATCCTTTTTTTGGCCCCATACTAAATGATGTGCTCTAATGTACTTACGTAAAATGTTATTTGAAATTTCCGAATGACAAATAAAACCAGTACAGAAATTTCAGTCAGATAAACTGACTGATAAATACCATCACCCACTATAAGATATTGTTTAAGTCTTGAGTTATTGAAATTAACCGATTTGTAATTAAAACCAGTTAGTAAGTTTCAGTCGGGCAACCCGACTTACACATACCCTCAGTAAAACTAATAATTTTCTATTATATTGATATTATTACACGATTTCTAAAGTGGGCGGAGTGGTACATTTGTATGGGAGGTACGAGAATGGTAGGCTTCCAGATTTATTCTACATAACTTTATCCTGTTATAGCTTTACTAAGTACAGAATTTGGGCACGATTGCGTTGGGTGTATTAATATTATTACTACATCCCTAAAGTGGGCCGAAAGGTACATTTGTATGGGAGCTACCATAAGGGGCGTGTCTAGACTTCCAGACTTTTTCTCCGAAGCTTTATCCTGCTTGAACTTTACCAAATACAGAATTTGGGCACGATCGCGTTAGGTCTTTTAATAATATTAATCGATTTCTAAAGTGGGCGGTACTAGATGTGTATGGAAGGTACCAGATGGGGCGTGGATAGATTTACAATTTTTTCCTCAAAACTTTATCCTGTTATAGCTTTACTAAAAATAGAATTTGGGTACGATCACGTTTGATTTATTGATATTATTCCTCCATCTCTATAGTGGGCGGAAATGTAGATTTGTATGGGAGGTACCAGAAGGGGCGTGGCTAGACTTTAAAAATTTTTTCCAAAACTTTATCCTGTTATAGCTTTACCAAATAAAGAATTTGGGTACGATCACGTTGGGTGTATTGATATTATTACTCGATTTCTAAAGTGGGCGGAATAATGTATTTGTATAAGAGGTACCAGAAGGGGCGGAGCCATGTAGCCCATTTGCAATACCGTAAGTAGTTTTGAGGAAATAATAACTCGTGCAAAATTTCAAAACATTTAGTTACGTCTTTCGAAAGTTATCGTGCGAACCAGCCGGACAGACAGACAGGCGGACATGGCTCAAACGACTTAAAAAGTCATGAATCGAATTTGGTTCAAAGAAACCTAGGGTCTAAAGTGACTCCTTCTATGTGTTACACTTTTGGTTCGTATCAAATGATATATACCCTCATCCCTAAGGGTGATGGTATAAAGATAACAAATAAATTGAAGTTACATATTTATTTTCACAAATAAACAAATACAAATTTGTAGTTGTTATTCCAAATAACAACTAAATCAAATTTATTTGATATTTAGAATAAATTTTTCCCAACACTGGTGCAAACATAGGTGGTTTATTTTTGTGAGTTAGACAGAGAGCGGGAGGCAATACCAGGAGTTAATCCTTGAAGACAGAATGACTTTATCAACAGCGACAATCAAAACAGGAATGATGTTTTGGAAAGAACGGCGATCATTATGCCACAACTATAAAATCTTAGCCAAGAAAAATGCAAGCCGATGTGAAATGGACATACATACAATTTTATAAAAATTATCATGTTCTTACAGATTAAAGTATGGTTTACACGCTATCTACCCATATTCCCTCAACAACATGAGCGAGATAGCCTAATTAGAAAACAAGTAGGAGTAAGCAAAGACAAACACTACAAAATTATAGCAAAGTAATATTGAATTATAGGAAGATGGATAGAAAATCAAAATGTACTGATTTGACAGAAGATAGGGGATATGGGTGGATAGCGTGTAAATCAGCCTTTAGAAAAACTCAAATCTATCGGGGACTGCGGGATCCATTTATTTGCCTAGCAAAAAGTTGGTTGGCAACACAACAGTTGTCGGTCTGGATGGAAGAAATATCAATCTTCCAAAAATAGGTCATTTTGTATGGGAGGAATCGATCAGCCGATATAGTTCATATTCATTCCAGAGTCGAATTTCTATTATGTTTGTATTCAGTGTACTAGCAAAATCATATGTATCATAGAAACCCTTTTTTTACCAACTTCTTGTTTTTATTTTATTATTTTTCAACTCTGTACACCACCAAATATTTTTAAAAAATGACAAACTTTTCAGTTCCACTTTTCCCTTTTATACTTTTTAGGTGTACAGATCTGACGTCATATTCTTTATGACAAAAATTTAAAAGCACTTCAAACTGAATTGAGCAAAGTACTTTTTGCTCTAACACGACCATCTTGTAAAATCATCGTTCTCGATGAATTCAAAACTTCTTGTTTTCAAAACAATCATTTGTTTATTACAGAAAGAACAAGCTAAAACACAAGAAAACAAACAGTTTACAGAAACCACAAATTCATTATTTCAAATTCCACAGCAGTAATCTGTCCTCTTGTACAATTAACCATCAAATATCCAGAGCTGTAAACAGAACCATTATTTCAGATGTTACTTCTTGAATCGCAACTCAGAGGCAACCTTAAGCTTGTTTGCAAATCAGCACTTTAACTGAGAGTTATGGCTCAGAGGCAATCTTAAGCGTGTTCAAAACTTCAACACCTAAACCGAAAGTTATGACTCAGAGACAATCTTAAGCTTGTTCAAAACTTCAATATATAAACTGAAAGTTATGACTCAAAGGCAATCTTAAGCTTGTTCAAAACTTCAACACTTAAACTAAAAGTTATGACTTAGAGGCAATCTTAAGCTTGTTCAAAACTTCAACACATAAACTGAAAGTTATGACTCAGAGGCAATCTTAAGCTTGATCCAAAACTTTAACACTGAAACTCAAAGTTATGATTCAGAGGCAATCTTAAGCTTGTTCAAAACTTCAACACATAAACTGAAAGTTATGACTCAGAGGCAATCTTAAGCTTGTTCAAAACTTCAACACATAAACTAAAAGTTATGACTCAGAGGCAATTTTAAGCTTGTTCAAAACTTCAACACATAAACTGAAAGTTATGACTTAGAGGCAATCTTAAGCTTGTTCAAAACTTCAACACATAAACCAAAAGTTAAGACTCAGGGCCAATCTTAAGCTTGCTCATGAATTCGATTCTTATTGAATGAAGAATTTTGCAGAAAATTTTACCTTATATTAGTTACTAACATCCTTCTCGTCTTCACTCTCATTTAAAGACCGAATGACCTCTCTTGCTGCAACAATAAAAGTTTTGCAGTTTTCTTTCTTCAACTAATATCGATCATTGGGAAAGACACTAACTATTTCATAAGGACCACGATAATACGGCTGTAACTTCGATTTGCGCCTCTGGATACTACAATAGACAACCTTTTGTCCAATTGTTAATTGAGTTGGTTTGCATTTATTTTGATCAAATCTGATTTTCATTCGAGTTGCATTTAACTCTGCTCGTTCACTGGCAAGCTTTCGTATTTCTTCTAAGTCGTCAAATTGTGGCTCAATTTCGAGCTCTGCTAAAAATGCACTAATATCTGAAGTCCATTCTCCACATTTATCTAAATTAGTTCTCCATAAGTTAGCAACAGTGTCCACATAACGTTCCACTTGGCCATTAGCTCTACTAGCACCAGGAGCAATTAAATGATGTGTTATCCCCAACGACATGCAGAATTTTTTAAACTCAGCACTAGTAAAATTAGTGCCTCTGTCACTTACAAGATTGGCTGGAGCTCCAAATAGCATTACATAGTTATAAAACATTTGAACAGTTTGCGCAGCTGTAAGCGTTTTACAAGGGATTAAAACTGCAAATTTTGTAAAAGCATCAATCAAAATGAAAATATAACGATAGTCTTTTTCGTCAAATGGTCCCATAAAATTAGCATGATCCACATCGAATGGAATTGGCTTCTTTTCTATTGGGTGAAGTTCACACTGTTTCTTTCCAGACGGCCTTTTAGCCACCAGGCAGATTACACAAGAATTCACAAATTTTCTGACATTTTTATGATGACATATGCGGCATCCAAAAATGCTCTCGTATCTTCATAAGAGTCTTTTCCCATCCGACATGACAGTTTTCTTCATGGAAACGTCTCATTAATGACAGTCGACATTGTTGGGGTACATAAAGTTTGTTAGTATTTTCCAGTTTCTTGTATAACAATCCGGTTTTGAGTTTGAACCGCGTTGATGTGTTGGTATCGCCACTTTTAATTTTCTCTATGATTTCTAATGTACCTGGATCATTTTGCTGCTCAATATGTAACCATGATTTTCGGAATACAATCTCAAAATCAAAATCTTGAAGAAAAATCCACCAACGAGCAACGCGAGGAAGTAAATTTTATTTTCTTTTGTTGCCTTTGAGCGTTACAGTCAGTAAACAACAAGAACTTAACACCGATTAGGTAATGCCTAAAATCTTTCTATACAAAGGCAATTCTGTCCATATTTCTTTTTGACAAAAATCATTGGGCTCGCAAACGGTGAGTGACTCCCTCTTATTTTAACATTTATCAAATCTGCAACAGTTTCTTTTGTTATCTGCCGATCACTGTGTGCCATCCTATATGGCCTAAAGAAAATATTGGCATCTTCCGTTAAACGTATACATAAGGATCCTGTAGTTACCCTTGCCTTGGGAAAACCCGCTATAAAGTGTTTGGAGTACTTATCCAAAATAACATTCAGCTCCTTTGTACGAGGCTTTGACATACTTACGGTTGTGGTAACAGTATTTTCGCTTTTGAGACAAAAGCTGACTTACTGCTGTGTAAGTACGATCCATTGGCAGTAACCGTAATTGTAATCGTAGGATCTTTCAAAATGTCTCTTCCAATAATAATTTCATTTTGTAAATGTTTTTTATCAATCAAATAAAGGCTAACCTCAATAAGATAAGGTCTTCAAATTCTACAAATGTTTCAAGCCTCTCAGATAGTAAAATAGGTTCTCTCCCAATACCTTGCACAGACTGTAAATTTGTCTTATTAACGAACAATCAGATCCCGTGTCGATAAGACAATGAACAAATTTTCCCTTAATAACCACTGGAGTGTAATTATCTGATACCAACAAAATCTTGCACAGATTTATTTGTTTTCGGTCAGCTCTTTGTTTAGCCCAGCAGGTTTGTTCTTCGTGTCCAGATATTCCACAAAAAGAACACTTAAATTTGGTTTCTGTGGGTTTGCTTGGTATTTTCTGTACAACCAATTCGTTTGCCTTTTTTTTTCCTTGCAATGAGCTCTAATATGACCCTTTTTGCCACATCCATAGCAACGTTTCTCATCCTCTACGCGCCTACGTTTCAATGGATTAGGTAACTTGTCTTCTTTTTCAATATTGGATACTGGTTTATTCTCGTGCAAAATGCGTGTTATATTTTCTACCTTTCGCAAAGGTTTTTCACGTATCGAAGACAAATGACTAATCAACCTTTGCACAGTTGATAACATAACAAATGTAAGAGAATTTCCCAAACTCACCTCACTAATGCATCCGATGACAATTTTGACCATTTTGTCTTCTGGAATTTCAAAAGGTAATTGATTAATTTGGCAAACCTTTACCATTACGAACTCCGTATAGGAAGCATATTCATTGGAGTTGGCAACTTTCCTGAGTTGTGTAATAATGTTTGTTGAACCATAATTTTGCCCTCCCAAGCAGAGAAACTTGTATTCTAGGCAAAATGTCAAAATTGTGCAAACCGTCTCGTTATACCCTTGCATCAATATCCGCGCACCACTTCTGAATATCAACGCGGGAGTGATCCGGATCAAAACTCGGAAAACCCACCAACGCGCCCGTTGATTGTAACCCTTGTGTGGATTCTAAAATTTTATTAATTGCCTTTTTGGATTTTCCTCCCGCAGATTCAAATTTTGTTGAATCTAAATTCTTAGATTGGAGTCACCTTCAGTCATATTCCCAATAGAGTGTGGTGTAGGCTGAATTTATCCCACTTCTGATGATAGAAAACCTTTTTTAGCAACTTCTAGTTTTTATTTTATTATTTTTCAATTCTGTACACCACCAAATATTTTTTAAAAATGGACAAACTTTTCAGTTCCACTTTTCCCTTTTATACTTTTTAGGTGTACAGATCTGACGTCATATTCTTTATGACAAAAATTTAAAAGCACTTCAAACTGAATTGAGCAAAGTACTTTTTTTCTCTAACATGTATGTAAAATTATGAGGGTTAATTCGCTCATTAGAATGGGAGGTTTAAAAAGGGGTGTTGCAAACGTTTATATTTTTTGAGGGTTTGTCTGATATTAGTTTATACCTAAGCGTAAGGATATAAAAAAAGATAATGGGAATACTGATCTTGATTTTTTTTTATTTTGCGACATAGTGAAATTTACTTACTTACTTAGCTGGTACTTCTATGCAATCCCAGTGGATTATATACCGCACGTAGAAAAATATTATAAGCGCCTCGATCTTCTGCGCTTCTTCTCCAGTTAGTCACACCGAGTTCTGTAAGGTTCTCAGAAACCTGGTCTTTCCAATCGAGTCCATCGAGTTCATTGTCGAAGACTTTTCGAGCGGGAGCATTTTCGTCCATGCGTACAACATGACCTAGCCAACGCAACCGTTGCACCTTAATGCGTTTGACCACGTCAATGTCAGTGTACAGCTCATGATTCATACGACGCCGATACTCTCCGTTAACGATGATGAGCCCAAATATTTTACGGAGTATTTTTCTCTCGAATACCGCCAGAACCGATTCATCCGCTTGTGTCATAACCCAGGATTCTGAGCCATACATTAAGACAGGTAGAACCAGTATCTGGTATAGCTGGAGTTTTGTTCGTCGAGAGAGGGCTCTGTCATTGAATTGCTTGCTTAGTCCGTAGTAGCATTTATTTGCAAGCAGGATTCTTCTCCGGATTTCTAGGCTGACATTATCTTCTTTGTAGATGGCGGAGCCTAGGTAGACAAAATTATCTACCACCTCGAAATTATAGTTCAACGTTCACGCAGTTTCCCAAACGAGTAGATTCATTGTTCGTTGAAACTAATAACTTCGGTTTGTCCTCGTTCACCGTTAGGCCCATTTTCGCTGATTCCTTCTGTATACCTGAGAAGGCTGCAGTCACATCCCGCAGTTTTCGACCGATGATGTCTACGTCATCAGCGTACGCGAGTAGTATGTGGTTTTTGTTGAATATAGTGCCACTCGTGTTTACTGCAGCTTTTCTCATTATCATCTCCATCACAATGTTGAAGAGATCGCACGATAGGCCGTCGCCTTGTTTTAGGCCTCGTCTGGTATAGAATGGCTCCGTAAGGTCCTTGCCAATCTTCACTGAAGACTTCGTGTCAGTCAGCGTCATTCCGCAAAGACGTATCAGCTTCGCTGGAATACCAAACTCAGCCTTGGCTTCAAGTAATTTCTGCCGTATCGGGCTGTCGAAGGTAGCTTTATAGTCGATTAAAAGATGGTACGTGTCGATCTGTTTCTCTTGGGTCTTTTCCAGGATTTGCCGAAGTGTGAAAAGCTGGTCAGTTGTTGATTTTCCAGGTCTAAAGCCACACTGATAAGGCCCGATCAGGTTGGATAACACTGGCTTTAGACTTTCACATAGCACACTCGACAGGACCTTATATGCGATGTGTAAAAGGCTGATCCCGCGGTAGTTGGGCATGCACTATTTTAGCCAAACCGTGCGCAGGAGCTGGTGCATGCTCGTTATCAGCTCTTCGCCACCTGACTTGAAGAGCTCTGCGGGCAGACGGTCTCCACCGGCTGCTTTGTTGTTTTTCAGCGCTATGCTGTTATCAAATTATTGGTGTTGAATAACGTGGAAAAATATATGAGTTGATAAATTTTCGAACAAATACACTAAAAGAAAATTTTTCACAGTAATATTTCGATGAACTTTTAATTTGATTTTTACAAAACTTTGTACATGGAAAAGTAATTTTGAAAAACATAATTAAGTTATTTTTTAGTTGGTCTGTAAAAATCTTGACAAAACTTTTATTTTCTTGATTCTTGGCGAGCATTAAAAATTCTTGTAAATCAAGAAAAATCAAGACCGTCTGGCAACCCCATGTATATCCACTTTTGGCAAAAATTTATTGCGTTATGATGCCGTATGAACCATTGTTGTGGATTTACAATATAAAATATATGAAATTTTTGATTTATATAAAAATAAGTTATCTTCACGTATGTGCCAGAAAAATGTGACATATTTTGATAAATAAATTACACCGTGCTACAGTCAATGAGAACAGTTACCTGTATACCAAAGTTACATACATTACTCCATCTTAAAAGTGGGCGGAAAGGTACATTTGTATGGGAGGTACCAGAAGGGGCGTGTCTAGATTTCCAGATTTTTTCTCCAAAACTTTATTCTGTTATAACTTAACGAAATACAGAATTAGGGCCCGATCGTGTCGAGTGTATTGATATTATTACTCTATCTCTAAAGTGGGCGGAGTGATTCATTTGTATGAGAGTTACCAGAAGGGGCGTGTCTAGACTTCTAGATTTTTTCTCTAAAACTTCATCCTGCCAGAACTTTACTAAATACAGAATTTGTATTTTGTATTTGTATTTAATAATATTAATCGATTTCTAAAGTGGGCAGTACCAGATGTGTATTGGAGGTCCCAGATGGGGCGTGGCTAGACTTCCAGTTTTTTCTCCAAAACTGTATCCTGCTTTAGCATTACCAAATAAATACTGTGTACGATCGCGTTGGATTTATTGATATTATTACTCCATCTCTAAAGTGGGCGGAAAGGCACATTTGTATGGGAGGTCCCTGAAGGGGCGTGGTAAGACTTCCAATTTTTTCCAAAACTCTATCCTGTAATAGCTTTAATAAGTACAGAATTTGGGTACGATCCCGTTGGTTGTATTGATATTATTACTCGATATCTAGCATTATGGATGATGGATTTGTATTGGATGTACCAGAAGAGGCGGGGCCATGTAGCCCATTTGCAATACCGTAAGTAGTTTTGGGGAGATGTTAACTCGTGCAAAATTTCAAAACATTTGGTTGCGTCTTTCGAAAGTTATCGTGCGAACCAGCCGGACAGACAGACGGACATGGCTCAAACGACTTAAAAGGTCATGAATCGAATTTGGTTCAAAGAAACCTGGGGTCTAAAGTCACTCCTTCTATGTGTTACACTTTTGGGTCGTATCAAATGATTTTTACCCTCATCCCTAAGGGTGATGGTATAATCAGACAAATCGCTCCAGCCGTTCTCAAGTGATGTGTTTACATGCGTGGACCGTTTCATATTTGTGAACATGTAGTTTGATACAACGAACAATAATCAATCAAAAATTCGATGTCGAATTTTTCTGTAGATAGGTCTGTTTGCATTTTAGGTGACGTTATACACGAACGACAAGTCGAACAAATATGTTTTGCTGTCAAGTGAGAAAAAATCAAGATAATTAAACAATAACAGCTAATGGTAAGTAAAACTAAATTATAAAAATCAACAGATTGATAACACAAGGGAACAAGGTATTTGTTGTTAAAGAACTGAATATTGTTTTAAAGTTAATTTGGGACGCTGAATCCAAATCTGCACTTGGTTTTTTCGTATCAGCTCGACTTTTCGCGATATACCGTTATTTCCAAAACTAAGGTACTTCCACTAGAAATATTTAAATAACTTGAAAACGGTTCACCATATTCAATTAAAAAAAAAAACTTAAACTCGTCAACAAAATTATCTTTAACCCGTGCCTACATTGTTTTTAATTTGGCCTAGTAGTTTTAGAGATATCGTTGTAGATTAAAAAAAAAAAAACAAAAACTTTACAAAAAAAAAAAAAATTTGTTTTTTAAAAATTCATAAAAAAAAATAATGCAATAAAAATCACAGTGTTGGTCTTAAACCATTTAGTTTAATATAGTTTGAATCAAATGAGCTTTATTTCATTGAAATCTGTCCACAGCTTTTGATTTTGTCAACAATTTACTGAGATAACTAAATTTACAAAAATCGCGATTTCCATACAGAAATAACATTTATTAATATGTTTGTGAAAGTGTAACTCGAGCAAACCCTAACGGATCGTTATGAAAATTTATCAGTATTAATATTTTTCGAAACGAACTTATGGAATTGTAAATGGGCGGAATAGCCCCACCCCTTCTGGTACCTCCCATACAAAATTACCTATTTTTGGATAATTAATATATCTTCGATAGCTGCCAAACAGACAACCGGAGGATATTTAAATTTGGTCAGTTTATTTATCTTGCAAAAGTAGACAAACCGTAAAAAAACCGAAACCGTTGCCGAACTCACCCCAATAGTCTTACATACATATCTTTTTTGTAAGTACACTGAATTCAGTCAAACTATGCGAAAGTTTTACGGTTATAAAAATATGAATCAGGAATGAATTTGCACTATATCGGATCACCCCTTCTGGTACCTCCAATACAAAATGACCTATTTTTTGAAAATTAATATTTCTCCCTTAACTTCCAAATTGAAACCTGCCGATTAATTAAATTTGGTCAGTTAATTAATATTGTTATAGGAGACAAAACTATAAATTAAACTATAAATAAATTTGCAAATTTGTCAGATTTTTAAAAATACAAAATTTTATTTTTTTTGGGTAGAAACAAAAAAATTCGAAAAATCTGTAATCACCGAAATTAGCATAACTCATTCATTTTTTAATCGATTATTACGTAAATACATGTTTTAGAAAGCTACTTTAATATGATATTCAATAAAGCTAATAAAAAGAACAATTTGCGCCCAACCGATTAACTTTCAGCGTGAAGAAAATTAAAATGTGTAATTTTTTTTGTAATATTTTATTTTTTTTTTAATAAAAGAGCGTTTACTCAGTCATTTTTTTTGTGATATTAAAAAATTTGATTCTTTTCAAAAGTAACAACGTTATTAAAAAAAAAACATTTTAAAATCCGGCTTATGAAAAACAAATTATGATTTTTTGAACTATAATTTTTTGGAAAATAGGCGAAAATAAGATTACTACCTGTAACTTAAAAATTCGAGCTGATGGAGAAAAATGGAGATTAGATTTAAAATCAGCGACCTCAAATTAGTAAAAAACAGCTATAGAATTCCAAACAACACTCAAAAAGTTCAATTTTGTTCCCTTGTGTAATAGATTCAATATCAGCAACACAACAAGGCGGCAGGTGATGGTGGCCAACATGGAGAAAAATCAGAAATTGCCTGGGGACCATATACCGGCCACAATCCTCATGCCAGTCCACCATTATCACACTTCACCATTGCCGTATTGAAGACTAGGCATAACATTTTTCAATATAACAATGATTTTTTTCAATAAAATTTTTTTTTATTCAGTGCAAACATAGGTGGTTTATTTTTGTGAGTTAGACGGAGAGCGGAGGCTATACCAGGAGTTAATCCTTTTTATTTTTACTAGCTGGCTCGGCAGTCTTCGTCCTGCCTCCAAATTATTGAAAAGATGTTGAGTGCAGTTGAAATCTAATAACGATTGGTTTATTTGTTTGACCTCAAAAATATTTCAATTTAAAGAGCGTGGTTTTCCCGGACATATTTTATACTTCATATATCTAAAAGATGATTTCATATTATTGTAAGAATTGCTAAAATGGATCAGCAGTTTCGTCCATGATTTGATGAAAACTTACTTATTGATAGGCATATATTCTAAAGCCAAATTTTTAAGCCGGTTGACGTACATGTAACTTTCTGCGTTGGTTTACTGAGTCATTGCACCTTCAGGTGTTTGGTCTAAGCCATGATAGCACATTGCCCCTCTTTATTCCAAGGAGTACGAATTTCCAAAAGTCCCTTTAATTGCCTCAACAACCCTATTAACCGTTTGGTTTCGTGATAGCAACAGTTTTTTCCATTTTTGTATTTGTCCCCTAAAAGTTTGAAATGCGAAAAGAACACTTTGTGAAGCTCTCTTATTCTGTAGGAATATAAATGTCCGCCATTCTACTTTAAGCCGTTTTGCGGTCTGGGTGACCATCTACAGGCCATTCCTAACTTTCACTGAAATTTTGGTACAAATCGGTTCAACAGTTTTCGAAATAGTGGTGACATCAAAGTGTACATCTATTCTTATATATAGACTTCGCAATTAGTGTCCGAGTCCATGTCCGAGCTGCGAATTCATTTATACAAAAAAAAATTATCATAATAAAACAAATATACATTCTAAATTCCAGTCAAATTGTTTGATTCGTAAAAATTTTCATTATAATTCCACCCTATCGGCACCTACCGGGTCCATTAAACAAAAATTTTGTTGTCATGATCACACAAATATACATAATTAATTCAAATCGGTCCTTTCGTTCAAATTTTCATTATAAATCCATTCCAGCGCCACCTTCCGGGTATATTTTTCCATACAATTTGTTCTCATTATCAAACAAATATGCATACTGAATTTCTGTTAAATTGGTTCATTCGTTCAAATTTTAGTTATAAGCCCACCCCAACGCCACCTGCTGGGTCCATTTGTACATAAAATTTTTTCTCATGATCAAACAAACATACATTCTTTCAGTTAAATTGGTCCATGTATTCAAGTTTTCTATATATATCCACCCTAGCGCCACCTGAAGTGAATTTTTTCTTTACAAACTACTGAAAATGCTTAGTCGAATGAAAACAAAACCACTAAGAAAGTTTCAGTCGGGCAACCCGACTTACACATACCCTCAGTAAAACTAATAATTTTCTATTATATTGATATTATTACACGATTTCTAAAGTGGGCGGAGTGGTACATTTGTATGGGAGGTACGAGAATGGTAGGCTTCCAGATTTATTCTACATAACTTTATCCTGTTATAGCTTTACTAAGTACAGAATTTGGGCACGATTGCGTTGGGTGTATTAATATTATTACTACATCCCTAAAGTGGGCCGAAAGGTACATTTGTATGGGAGCTACCATAAGGGGCGTGTCTAGACTTCCAGACTTTTTTTCCGAAGCTTTATCCTGCTTGAACTTTACCAAATACAGAATTTGGGCACGATCGCGTTAGGTCTTTTAATAATATTAATCGATTTCTAAAGTGGGCGGTACTAGATGTGTATGGAAGGTACCAGATGGGGCGTGGATAGATTTACGATTTTTTCCTCAAAACTTTATCCTGTTATAGCTTTACTAAAAATAGAATTTGGGTACGATCACGTTTGATTTATTGATATTATTCCTCCATCTCTATAGTGGGCGGAAAGGTAGATTTGTATGGGAGGTACCAGAAGGGGCGTGGCTAGACTTTAAAAATTTTTTCCAAAACTTTATCCTGTTATAGCTTTACCAAATAAAGAATTTGGGTACGATCACGTTGGGTGTATTGATATTATTACTCGATTTCTAAAGTGGGCGGAATAATGTATTTGTATAAGAGGTACCAGAAGGGGCGGAGCCATGTAGCCCATTTGCAATACCGTAAGTAGTTTTGAGGAAATAATAACTCGTGCAAAATTTCAAAACATTTAGTTACGTCTTTCGAAAGTTATCGTGCGAACCAGCCGGACAGACAGACAGGCGGACATGGCTCAAACGACTTAAAAAGTCATGAATCGAATTTGGTTCAAAGAAACCTAGGGTCTAAAGTGACTCCTTCTATGTGTTACACTTTTGGTTCGTATCAAATGATATATACCCTCATCCCTAAGGGTGATGGTATAAAGATAACAAATAAATTGAAGTTACATATTTATTTTCACAAATAAACAAATACAAATTTGTAGTTGTTATTCCAAATAAATCAAATTTATTTGTTATTTAGAATAAATTTTTCCCAACACTGGTGCAAACATAGGTGGTTTATTTTTGTGAGTTAGACAGAGAGCGGGAGGCAATACCAGGAGTTAATCCTTGAAGACAGAATGACTTTATCAACAGCGACAATCAAAACAGGAATGATGTTTTGGAAAGAACGGCGATCATTATGCCACAACTATAAAATCTTAGCCAAGAAAAATGCAAGCCGATGTGAAATGGACATACATACAATTTTATAAAAATTATCATGTTCTTACAGATTAAAGTATGGTTTACACGCTATCTACCCATATTCCCTCAACAACATGAGCGAGATAGCCTAATTAGAAAACAAGTAGGAGTAAGCAAAGACAAACACTACAAAATTATAGCAAAGTAATATTGAATTATAGGAAGATGGATAGAAAATCAAAATGTACTGATTTGACAGAAGATAGGGGATATGGGTGGATAGCGTGTAAATCAGCCTTTAGAAAAACTCAAATCTATCGGGGACTGCGGGATCCATTTATTTGCCTAGCAAAAAGTTGGTTGGCAACACAACAGTTGTCGGTCTTGATGGAAGAAATATCAATCTTCCAAAAATAGGTCATTTTGTATGGGAGGAATCGATCAGCCGATATAGTTCATATTCATTCCAGAGTCGAATTTCTATTATGTTTGTATTCAGTGTACTAGCAAAATCATATGTATCATAGAAACCCTTTTTTTACCAACTTCTTGTTTTTATTTTATTATTTTTCAACTCTGTACACCACCAAATATTTTTAAAAAATGACAAACTTTTCAGTTCCACTTTTCCCTTTTATACTTTTTAGGTGTACAGATCTGACGTCATATTCTTTATGACAAAAATTTAAAAGCACTTCAAACTGAATTGAGCAAAGTACTTTTTGCTCTAACACGACCATCTTGTAAAATCATCGTTCTCGATGAATTCAAAACTTCTTGTTTTCAAAACAATCATTTGTTTATTACAGAAAGAACAAGCTAAAACACAAGAAAACAAACAGTTTACAGAAACCACAAATTCATTATTTCAAATTCCACAGCAGTAATCTGTCCTCTTGTACAATTAACCATCAAATATCCAGAGCTGTAAACAGAACCATTATTTCAGATGTTACTTCTTGAATCGCAACTCAGAGGCAACCTTAAGCTTGTTTGCAAATCAGCACTTTAACTGAGAGTTATGGCTCAGAGGCAATCTTAAGCGTGTTCAAAACTTCAACACCTAAACCGAAAGTTATGACTCAGAGACAATCTTAAGCTTGTTCAAAACTTCAATATATAAACTGAAAGTTATGACTCAAAGGCAATCTTAAGCTTGTTCAAAACTTCAACACTTAAACTAAAAGTTATGACTTAGAGGCAATCTTAAGCTTGTTCAAAACTTCAACACATAAACTGAAAGTTATGACTCAGAGGCAATCTTAAGCTTGATCCAAAACTTTAACACTGAAACTCAAAGTTATGATTCAGAGGCAATCTTAAGCTTGTTCAAAACTTCAACACATAAACTGAAAGTTATGACTCAGAGGCAATCTTAAGCTTGTTCAAAACTTCAACACATAAACTAAAAGTTATGACTCAGAGGCAATTTTAAGCTTGTTCAAAACTTCAACACATAAACTGAAAGTTATGACTTAGAGGCAATCTTAAGCTTGTTCAAAACTTCAACACATAAACCAAAAGTTAAGACTCAGGGCCAATCTTAAGCTTGCTCATGAATTCGATTCTTATTGAATGAAGAATTTTGCAGAAAATTTTACCTTATATTAGTTACTAACATCCTTCTCGTCTTCACTCTCATTTAAAGACCGAATGACCTCTCTTGCTGCAACAATAAAAGTTTTGCAGTTTTCTTTCTTCAACTAATATCGATCATTGGGAAAGACACTAACTATTTCATAAGGACCACGATAATACGGCTGTAACTTCGATTTGCGCCTCTGGATACTACAATAGACAACCTTTTGTCCAATTGTTAATTGAGTTGGTTTGCATTTATTTTGATCAAATCTGATTTTCATTCGAGTTGCATTTAACTCTGCTCTTTCGTATTTCTTCTAAGTCGTCAAATTGTGGCTCAATTTCGAGCTCTGCTAAAAATGCACTAATATCTGAAGTCCATTCTCCACATTTATCTAAATTAGTTCTCCATAAGTTAGCAACAGTGTCCACATAACGTTCCACTTGGCCATTAGCTCTACTAGCACCAGGAGCAATTAAATGATGTGTTATCCCCAACGACATGCAGAATTTTTTAAACTCAGCACTAGTAAAATTAGTGCCTCTGTCACTTACAAGATTGGCTGGAGCTCCAAATAGCATTACATAGTTATAAAACATTTGAACAGTTTGCGCAGCTGTAAGCGTTTTACAAGGGATTAAAACTGCAAATTTTGTAAAAGCATCAATCAAAATGAAAATATAACGATAGTCTTTTTCGTCAAATGGTCCCATAAAATTAGCATGATCCACATCGAATGGAATTGGCTTCTTTTCTATTGGGTGAAGTTCACACTGTTTCTTTCCAGACGGCCTTTTAGCCACCAGGCAGATTACACAAGAATTCACAAATTTTCTGACATTTTTATGATGACATATGCGGCATCCAAAAATGCTCTCGTATCTTCATAAGAGTCTTTTCCCATCCGACATGACAGTTTTCTTCATGGAAACGTCTCATTAATGACAGTCGACATTGTTGGGGTACATAAAGTTTGTTAGTATTTTCCAGTTTCTTGTATAACAATCCGGTTTTGAGTTTGAACCGCGTTGATGTGTTGGTATCGCCACTTTTAATTTTCTCTATGATTTCTAATGTACCTGGATCATTTTGCTGCTCAATATGTAACCATGATTTTCGGAATACAATCTCAAAATCAAAATCTTGAAGAAAAATCCACCAGCGAGCAACGCGAGGAAGTAAATTTTATTTTCTTTTGTTGCCTTTGAGCGTTACAGTCAGTAAACAACAAGAACTTAACACCGATTAGGTAATGCCTAAAATCTTTCTATACAAAGGCAATTCTGTCCATATTTCTTTTTGACAAAAATCATTGGGCTCGCAAACGGTGAGTGACTCTCTCTTAGTTTAACATTTATCAAATCTGCAACAGTTTCTTTTGTTATCTGCCGATCACTGTGTGCCATCCTATATGGCCTAAAGAAAATATTGGCATCTTCCGTTAAACGTATACATAAGGATCCTGTAGTTACCCTTGCCTTGGGAAAACCCGCTATAAAGTGTTTGGAGTACTTATCCAAAATAACATTCAGCTCCTTTGTACGAGGCTTTGACATACTTACGGTTGTGGTAACAGTATTTTCGCTTTTGAGACAAAAGCTGATTTACTGCTGTGTAAGTACGATCCATTGGCAGTAACCGTAATTGTAATCGTAGGATCTTTCAAAATGTCTCTTCCAATAATAATTTCATTTTGTAAATGTTTTTTATCAATCAAATAAAGGCTAACCTCAACAATAAGGTCTTCAAATTCTACAAATGTTTCAAGCCTCTCAGATAGTAAAATAGGTTCTCTCCCAATACCTTGCACAGACTGTAAATTTGTCTTATTAACGAACAATCAGATCCCGTGTCGATAAGACAATGAACAAATTTTCCCTTAATAACCACTGGAGTGTAATTATCTGATACCAACAAAATCTTGCACAGATTTATTTGTTTTCGGTCAGCTCTTTGTTTAGCCCAGCAGGTTTGTTCTTCGTGTCCAGATATTCCACAAAAAGAACACTTAAATTTGGTTTCTATGGGTTTGCTTGGTATTTTCTGTACAACCAATTCGTTTGCCTTTTTTTTCCTTGCAATGAGCTCTAATATGACCCTTTTTGCCACATCCATAGCAACGTTTCTCATCCTCTACGCGCCTACGTTTCAATGGATTAGGTAACTTGTCTTCTTTTTCAATATTGGATACTGGTTAATTCTCGTGCAAACTGCGTGTTATATTTTCTACCTTTCGCAAAGGTTTTTCTCGTATCGAAGACAAATGACTAATCAACCTTTGCACAGTTGATAACATAACCAGTACAGAAATTTCAGTCAGTTAAACTGACTGATAAATACCATCACCCCATATACGATATTGTTTAAGTCTTGTGTTATTTAAATTAACCGATTTGTAATTAAACCCAGTTAGAAAGTTTCAGTCGGGCAACCCGACTTACATTTACCCTTACCCTCAGTAAAACAAATAATTTTCTATTTTATTGATATTATTACTCGATTTCGAAATTGGGCGGAGTGGTACATTTATATGGGAGGTACGTGAAGGGGTGTGTTTAGGCTCCAGATTTATTCTCCATAACTTTATCCTGTTATAGCTTTACTAAATACAGAATTTGCGCACGATTGCGTTGGGCGTACTGATATTATTACTACATCCCAAAAGTGGGCGGAAAGGTACATTTGTATGGGAGGTACCATAAGGGGCGTCGCTAGACTTCCAATTTTTTCTCCAAAACTTTGTCCTGTTATAATATAACAAAATACAGAATTTGGGCACGATCGTGTCGAGTGTATTGATATTATTACCCTATTTCTAAAGTGGGCGGAGTGGTACATTTGTATGGGAGGTACCAGAAGGGGCGTGTCTAGACTTCCAGATTTTTTCTCCAAACTTTATCCTGCTTAAACTTTACCAAATACAGAATTTGGGCACGATCGCGTTAGGTCTTTTAATAATATTAATCGATTTCTAAAGTGGGCGGTACCAGATGTGTATGGGAGGTACCAGATGGGGCGTGAATAGACTTCCAATTTTTTTCTCTAAAACTTTATCTTGTTATAGCTTTACTCACAATAGAATTTGGGTACGATCACGTTTAATTTATTGATATTATTTCTCCATCTCTATAGTGGGCGGAAAGGTAGATTTGTATGGGAGGTACCAGAAGGGGCGTGGCTAGGCTTTAAAAATTTTTTCCAAAACTTTATCCTGTTATAGCTTTACTAAATACAGAATTTGGGGACGATCCCGTAGGGTGTATTGATATTATTACTCGATTTCTAAAGTGGGCGGAATGATGTATTTGTATGGGAGGTACCAGAAGGGGCGGGGCAATGTAGCCCATTTGCAATACCGTAAGTAGTTTTGAGAAAATAATAACTCGTGCAAAATTTCAAAACATTTGGTTGCGTCTTTCGAAAGTTATCGTGCGAACCAGCCGGACAGCCACCCGACAGACAGACAGACGGACATGGCTCAAACGACTTAAAAAGTCATGAATCGAATTTGGTTCAAAGAAACCTAGGGTCTAAAGTGACTCCTTCTATGTGTTACACTTTTGGGTCGTATCAAATGATATATACCTTCATCCCTACGGGTGATGGTATAACAAATGTAAGAGAATTTCCCAAACTCACCTCACTAATGCATCCGATGACAATTTTGACCATTTTGTCTTCTGGAATTTCAAAAGGTAATTGATTAATTTGGCAAACCTTTACCATTACGAACTCCGTATAGGAAGCATATTCATTGCTTTCTGAGTTGGCAACTTTCCTGAGTTGTGTAATAATGTTTGTTGAACCATAATTTTGCCCTCCCAAGCAGAGAAACTTGTATTCTAGGCAAAATGTCAAAATTGTGCAAACCGTCTCGTTATACCCTTGCATCAATATCCGCGCACCACTTCTGAATATCAACGCGGGAGTGATACGGATCAAAACTCGGAAAACCCACCAACGCGCCCGTTGATTGTAACCCTTGTGTGGATTCTAAAATTTTATTAATTGCCTTTCTGGATTTTCCTCCCGCACATTCAAATTTTGTTGAATCTAAATTCTTAGATTGGAGTCATCTTCAGTCATCTTCCCAATAGAGTGTGGTGTAGGCTGAATTTATCCCACTTCTGATGATAGAAAACCTTTTTTTAGCAACTTCTAGTTTTTATTTTATTATTTTTCAATTCTGTACACCACCAAATATTTTTTAAAAATGGACAAACTTTTCAGTTCCACTTTTCCCTTTTATACTTTTTAGGTGTACAGATCTGACGTCATATTCTTTATGACAAAAATTGAAAAGCACTTCAAACTGAATTGAGCAAAGTACTTTTTTTCTCTAACATGTATGTAAAATTATGAGGGTTAATACGCTCATTAGAATGGGAGGTTTAAAAAGGGGTGTTGCAAACGTTTATATTTTTTGAGGGTTTGTCTGATATTAGTTTATACCTAAGCGTAAGGATATAAAAAAAGATAATGGGAATACTGATCTTGATTTTTTTTTATTTTGCGACATAGTGAAATTTACTTACTTACTTAGCTGGTACTTCTATGCAATCCCAGTGGATTATATACCGCACGTAGAAAAATATTATAAGCGCCTCGATCTTCTGCGCTTCTTCTCCAGTTAGTCACACCGAGTTCTGTAAGGTTCTCAGAAACCTGGTCTTTCCAATCGAGTCCATCGAGTTCATTGTCGAAGACTTTTCGAGCGGGAGCATTTTCGTCCATGCGTACAACATGACCTAGCCAACGCAACCGTTGCACCTTAATGCGTTTGACCACGTCAATGTCAGTGTACCGCTCATGATTCATACGACGCCGATACTCTCCGTTAACGATGATGAGCCCAAATATTTTACGGAGTATTTTTCTCTCGAATACCGCCAGAACCGATTCATCCGCTTGTGTCATAACCCAGGATTCTGAGCCATACATTAAGACAGGTAGAACCAGTATCTGGTATAGCTGGAGTTTTGTTCGTCGAGAGAGGGCTCTGTCATTGAATTGCTTGCTTAGTCCGTAGTAGCATTTATTTGCAAGCAGGATTCTTCTCCGGATTTCTAGGCTGACATTATCTTCTTTGTTGATGGCGGAGCATAGGTAGACAAAATTATCTACCACCTCGAAATTATAGTCCAACGTTCACGCAGTTTCCCAAACGAGTAGATTCATTGTTCGTTGAAACTAATAACTTCGTTTTGTCCTCGTTCACCGTTAGGCCCATTTTCGCTGATTCCTTCTGTATACCTGAGAAGGCTGCAGTCACATCCCGCAGTTTTCGGCCGATGATGTCTACGTCATCAGCGTATGCGAGTAGCATGTGGCTTTTGTTGAATATAGTGCCACTCGTGTTTACTGCAGCTTTTCTCATTATCATCTCCATCACAATGTTGAAGAGATCGCACGATAGGCCGTCGCCTTGTTTTAGGCCTCGTCTGGTATAGAATGGCTCCGTAAGGTCCTTGCCAATCTTCACTGAAGACTTCGTGTCAGTCAGCGTCATTCCGCAAAGACGTATCAGCTTCGCTGGAATACCAAACTCAGCCATGGCTTCAAGTAATTTCTGCCGTATCGGGCTGTCGAAGGTAGCTTTATAGTCGATTAAAAGATGGTACGTGTCGATCTGTTTCTCTTGGGTCTTTTCCAGGATTTGCCGAAGTGTGAAAAGCTGGTCAGTTGTTGATTTTCCAGGTCTAAAGCCACACTGATAAGGCCCGATCAGGTTGGATAACACTGGCTTTAGACTTTCACATAGCACACTCGACAGGACCTTATATGCGATGTGTAAAAGGCTGATCCCGCGGTAGTTGGGCATGCACTATTTTAGCCAAACCGTGCGCAGGAGCTGGTGCATGCTCGTTATCAGCTCTTCGCCACCTGACTTGAAGAGCTCTGCGGGCAGACGGTCTCCACCGGCTGCTTTGTTGTTTTTCAGCGCTATGCTGTTATCAAATTATTGGTGTTGAATAACGTGGAAAAATATATGAGTTGATAAATTTTCGAACAAATACACTAAAAGAAAATTTTTCACAGTAGTATTTCGATGAACTTTTAATTTGATTTTTACAAAACTTTGTACATGGAAAAGTAATTTTGAAAAACATAATTAAGTTATTTTTTAGTTGGTCTGTAAAAATCTTGACAAAACTTTTATTTTCTTGATTCTTGGCGAGCATTAAAAATTCTTGTAAATCAAGAAAAATCAAGACCGTCTGGCAACCCCATGTATATCCACTTTTGGCAAAAATTTATTGCGTTACGATGCCGTATGAACCATTGTTGTGGATTTACAATATAAAATATATGAAATTTTTGATTTATATAAAAATAAGTTATCTTCACGTAAGTGCCAGAAAAATGTGACATCTTTTGATAAATAAATTACACCGTGCTACAGTCAATGAGAACAGTTACCTGTATACCAAAGTTACATACATTACTCCATCTTAAAAGTGGGCGGAAAGGTACATTTGTATGGGAGGTACCAGAAGGGGCGTGTCTAGGTTTCCAGATTTTTTCTCCAAAACTTTATTCTGTTATAACTTAACGAAATACAGAATGAGGGCCCGATCGTGTCGAGTGTATTGATATTATTACTCTATCTCTAAAGTGGGCGGAGTGATTCATTTGTATGAGAGTTACCAGAAGGGGCGTGTCTAGACTTCTAGATTTTTTCTCTAAAACTTCATCCTGCCAGAACTTTACTAAATACAGAATTTGTATTTTTTATTTGTATTTAATAATATTAATCGATTTCTAAAGTGGGCAGTACCAGATGTGTATTGGAGGTCCCAGATGGGGCGTGGCTAGACTTCCAGTTTTTTCTCCAAAACTGTATCCTGCTTTAGCATTACCAAATAAATACTGTGTACGATCGCGTTGGATTTATTGATATTATTACTCCATCTCTAAAGTGGGCGGAAAGGCACATTTGTATGGGAGGTCCCTGAAGGGGCGTGGTAAGACTTCCAATTTTTTCCAAAACTCTATCCTGTAATAGCTTTAATAAGTACAGAATTTGGGTACGATCCCGTTGGTTGTATTGATATTATTACTCGATATCTAGCATTATGGATGATGGATTTGTATTGGATGTACCAGAAGAGGCGGGGCCATGTAGCCCATTTGCAATACCGTAAGTAGTTTTGGGGAGATGTTAACTCGTGCAAAATTTCAAAACATTTGGTTGCGTCTTTCATGAAGGTCATGAATCGAATTTGGTTCAAAGAAACCTAGGGTCTAAAGTCACTCCTTCTATGTGTTACACTTTTGGGTCGTATCAAATGATTTATACCCTCATCCCTAAGGGTGATGGTATAATCAGACAAATCGCTCCAGCCGTTCTCAGGTGATGTGTTTACATGCGTGGACCGTTTCATATTTGTGAACATGTAGTTTGATACAACGAACAATAATCAATCAAAAATTCGATGTCGAATTTTTCTGTAGATAGGTCTGTTTGCATTTTAGGTGACGTTATACACGAACGACAAGTCGAACAAATATGTTTTGCTGTCAAGTGAGAAAAAATCAAGATAATTAAACAATAACAGCTAATGGTAAGTAAAACTAAATTATAAAAATCAACAGATTGATAATAGATTCAATATCAGCAACACAACAAGGCGGCAGGTGATGGTGGCCAACATGGGGAAAAATCAGAAATTGCCTGGGGACCATATACCGGCCACAATTCTCATGCCAGTCCACCATTATCACACTTCACCATTGCCGTATTGAAGACTAGGCATAACATTTTTCAATATAACAATGATTTTTTTCAATAAATTGTTTTTTATTCAGTGCAAACATAGGTGGTTTATTTTTGTGAGCTAGACGGAGAGCGGAGGCAATACCAGGAGTTAATCCTTTTTATTTTTACTAGCTGGCTCGGCAGTCTTCGTCCTGCCTCCAAATTATTGAAAAGATGTTGAGTGCAGTTGAAATCTAATAACGATTGGTTTATTTGTTTGACCTCAAAAATATTTCAATTTAAAGAGCGTGGTTTTCCCGGACATATTTTATACTTCATATATCTAAAAGATGATTTCATATTATTGTAAGAATTGCTAAAATGGATCAGCAGTTTCGTCCATGATTTGATGAAAACTTACTTATTGATAGGCATATATTCTAAAGCCAAATTTTTAAGCCGGTTGACGTACATGTAACTTTCTGCGTTGGTTTACTGAGTCATTGCACCTTCAGGTGTTTGGTCTAAGCCATGATAGCACATTGCCCCTCTTTATTCCAAGGAGTACGAATTTCCAAAAGTCCCTTTAATTGGCTCAACAACCCTATTAACCGTTTGGTTTCGTGATAGCAACAGTTTTTTCCATTTTTGTATTTGTCCCCTAAAAGTTTGAAATGCGAAAAGAACACTTTGTGAAGCTCTCTTATTCTGTAGGAATATAAATGTCCGCCATTCTACTTTAAGCCGTTTTGCGGTCTGGGTGACCATCTACAGCCCATTCCCAACTTTCACTGAAATTTTGGTACAAATCGGTTCAACCGTTTTCGCAATAGTGGTGACATCAAAGTGTACATCTATTTTTATATATAGACTTCGCAATTAGTGTCCGAGTCCATGTCCGAGCTGCGAATTCATTTATACAAAAAAAAATTATCATAATAAAACAAATATACATTCTAAATTCCAGTCAAATTGTTTGATTCGTAAAAATTTTCATTATAATTCCACCCTATCGGCACCTACCGGGTCCATTAAACAAAAATTTTGTTGTCATGATCACACAAATATACATAATTAATTCAAATCGGTCCTTTTGTTCAAATTTTCATTATAAATCCATTCCAGCGCCACCTTCCGGGTATATTTTTCCATACAATTTGTTCTCATTATCAAACAAATATGCATACTGAATTTCTGTTAAATTGGTTCATTCGTTCAAATTTTAGTTATAAGCCCACCCCAACGCCACCTGCCGGGTCCATTTGTACATAAAATTTTTTCTCATGATCAAACAAACATACATTCTTTCAGTTAAATTGGTCCATGTATTCAAGTTTTCTATATATATCCACCCTAGCGCCACCTGAAGTGAATTTTTTCTTTACAAACAAACTACTGAAAATGCTTAGTCGAATGAAAACAAAACCACTAAGAAAGTTTCAGTCGGGCAACCCGACTTACATATACCATCACCCTCAGTAAAACAAAAAAAATCTAATATATTGATATTATTACTCGATTTCTAAAGTGGGCGAAGTGGTACATTTGTATGGGAGTTACCAGAAAGGGCGTGCCTATTATTGTTTTCTTGAAATGGATGTAGAAGAGAAAGGGCACGAATCCCCCAACCGACTTTTTGCTAGGCAAATAAATAGCTCCCGCAGTCCCCGATAGATTTGAGTTTTTCTAAATCTGTCAGAACATGATAATTTTATAAAATTACTAGCTGGCCCGGCAGACTTCGTCCTGCCTCCAAATTATTGAAAAGATGTTGAGTGCAGTTGAAATCTAATAACGATTGGTTTATTTGTTTGACCTCAGAAATATATCATATATCATCAGAAATATATATGGTTTACCCGGACATATTTTGTACTTCATATATCTAAAAGATAATTATATATTATTGTAAGAATTGCTAAAATGGATCAGCAGTTTCGTCCATGATTTGATGAAAACTTACTTATTGATAGGCATATATTCTAAAACAAAATTTTTAAGCCGATTGACTGACATGTAACTTTCTGCATTGGTTTACTTTGTCATTGTACCTTCAGGTGTTTGGTCTAAGCCATGATAGTACATTGCCCCTCTTTATCCCAAGGAGTACGAATTTCCAAAAGTCCCTTCATTTGACTCAACAACCCTATTAACCGTTTGATCTTCGTGATAGCAGCAGTTTCTTCCATTTTTGTATTTGTCCCCTAGAAGTTTGAAATGCGAAAAAACACTTTGTGAAGCTCTCTTATTCTGTAGGAATATAAATGTCCGCCATTCTACTTTAAGCCGTTTTGCGGTCTGGGTGACCATTCCCAACTTTCATTGAAATTTTGGTACAAATCGGTTTAACCGTTTTTGCAATAGTGGTGACATCTATTTTTATAAAGGGTGTCCCAACAAGAACGCAATTTTAAATCTGGCAACATTCGAAGTGTCATTGTTTGACATTTGAACAATTGTTATTGTTTGCTAGTAGAAGGTACGAGGTTAGTAAAAATGGAGCGCGACACGAATGAACAACGCATTCTCATTGTGAAAAATCGCTAAAATCATCTTCAGTGACGAGGCCCATTTCCATCTTGATGGCTTCGTCAACAGGCAGAATTGTTGCATTTGGGGTGAGGAAAATCCTCGGGTGATTCACGAGAAGCAAATGCATCCTCAACGTGTCACTGTGTGGTGACTTACATATACCATCACCCTCAGTAAAACAAAAAAAATCTAATATATTGATATTATTACTCGATTTCTAAAGTGGGCGAAGTGGTACATTTGTATGGGAGTTACCAGAAAGGGCGTGCCTAGACTTCCAGAATTTTTCTCCAAAATTTTAACCTGTTATAGCTTTGCTAAATACAGAATTTGGGCACGATCGTGTCGAGTGTATTGATATTATTACTCCATCTCTTAAGTGGGCGGAAAGGTACATTTGTATGGGAGGTACCAGAAGGGGAGTGTCTAGACTTCCAGAATTTTTCTCCAAAACTTTATCCTGCCAGAACTTTACTAAATACAGAATTTGTATTTTGTATTTGTATTTAATAATATTAATCGATTTCTAAAGTGGGCAGTACCAGATGTGTATTGGAGGTCCCAGATGGGGCGTGGCTAGACTTCCAGTTTTTTCTCCAAAACTGTATCCTGCTTTAGCATTACCAAATAAAGACTTTGTGTACGATCGCGTTGGATTTATTGATATTACTTACTTACCACTTACTTACTACTCTCTAAAGTGGGCGGAAAGGCACATTTGTATGGGAGGTCCCTGAAGGGGCGTGGTAAGACTTCCAATTTTTTCCAAAACTTTATCCTGTAATAGCTTTAATAAGTACAGAATTTGGGTACGATCCCGTTGGTTGTATTGATATTATTACTCGATATCTAGCATTATGGAATGATGGATTTGTATTGGATGTACCAGAAGGGGCGGGGCCATGTAGCCCATTTGCAATACCGTAAGTAGTTTTGGGGAGATGTTAACTCGTGCAAAATTTCAAAACATTTGGTTGCGTCTTTCGAAAGATCGTGCGAACCAGCCGGACAGACAGACGGACATGGCTCAAACGACTTAAAAGGTCATGAATCGAATCTGGTTCAAAGAAACCTAGGGTCTAAAGTCACTCCTGTAACACATAGATTACACTTTTGGGTCGTATCAAATGATTTATACCCTCATCCCTAAGGGTGATGGTATAATCAGACAAATCGCTCCAGCCGTTCTCAAGTGATGTGTTTACATGCGTGGACCGTTTCGTATTTTATATATATATAGACCAGTTATTCCCAGTTACCATTGAGTGACAGTTTACCTTATGGGAAAATACACGCAAAATGAACCTCAGTTACTCTAATGGTAATAACTGAATAGTGGAAAGACCCTATAAAATTAACATGAAAGTTGCACAGAAAAATTAAAATAATAGGTATAACAGTCACTGCTACGATTGAAAAAATAATTTTGCCAAATTTTAAAAAATTTAAAATTTAGAGTTGTATGTATTTTTGTATGCTGTATCATAAAAATATAAAAATAAAAAGTTTTGTCTAAAAAAAAAATTTTGCGGTGGACCACCCTGAACATTTAGGGGGATGAAAAATAGATGTTGGCCGATTCTCAGACCTACTCGATATGCTCACAACATTTCATGAGGATCGGCCAAGCCGTTTCGGAGGAGTTCAATCACGCACTCCGTGGCACGAGAATTTTTTATATTAGATAAATTTTATTCGACTGAGGTTAATAAATATTGTATCCATTAATTATGGCTTGTAAATAATTCAATAGAGTTTCTCTTACAATGACGATATATATATAAATATAAATTAAGTATAATTTTGGGGTTCTAGATTAAATTCAATTCGCTACTAGAACATAGGTTAAGGAGGGTTATGAAGCGATCCTCTCCTCAAAAACATCTAGCAGTAGCTCACGGAATTACCAATAATCGCTCAAAACATTTTCTTAATATCATTCAAATTCGTCACTAATTGTAACTTTTTGTTAGTTTATTGATCACAGACCATCCAAACCTTCTTCTCGCACAAAAAGTACGAATTTTTTAAAAATATTGTTGTTTTCTTGAAATGGATGTAGAAGAGAAAGGGCACGAATCCCCCAACCGACTTTTTGCTAGGCAAATAAATAGCTCCCGCAGTCCCCGATAGATTTGAGTTTTTCTAAATCTGTCAGAACATGATAATTTTATAAAATTACTAGCTGGCCCGGCAGACTTCGTCCTGCCTCCAAATTATTGAAAAGATGTTGAGTGCAGTTGAAATCTAATAACGATTGGTTTATTTGTTTGACCTCAGAAATATATCATATATCATCAGAAATATATATGGTTTACCCGGACATATTTTGTACTTCATATATCTAAAAGATAATTATATATTATTGTAAGAATTGCTAAAATGGATCAGCAGTTTCGTCCATGATTTGATGAAAACTTACTTATTGATAGGCATATATTCTAAAACAAAATTTTTAAGCCGATTGACTGACATGTAACTTTCTGCATTGGTTTACTTTGTCATTGTACCTTCAGGTGTTTGGTCTAAGCCATGATAGTACATTGCCCCTCTTTATCCCAAGGAGTACGAATTTCCAAAAGTCCCTTCATTTGACTCAACAACCCTATTAACCGTTTGATCTTCGTGATAGCAGCAGTTTCTTCCATTTTTGTATTTGTCCCCTAGAAGTTTGAAATGCGAAAAAACACTTTGTGAAGCTCTCTTATTCTGTAGGAATATAAATGTCCGCCATTCTACTTTAAGCCGTTTTGCGGTCTGGGTGACCATTCCCAACTTTCATTGAAATTTTGGTACAAATCGGTTTAACCGTTTTCGCAATAGTGGTGACATCTATTTTTATAAAGGGTGTCCCAACAAGAACGCAATTTTAAATCTGGCAACATTCGAAGTGTCATTGTTTGACATTTGAACAATTGTTATTGTTTGCTAGTAGAAGGTACGAGGTTAGTAAAAATGGAGCGCGACACGAATGAACAACGCATTCTCATTGTGAAAAATCGCTAAAATCATCTTCAGTGACGAGGCCCATTTCCATCTTGATGGCTTCGTCAACAGGCAGAATTGTTGCATTTGGGGTGAGGAAAATCCTCGGGTGATTCACGAGAAGCAAATGCATCCTCAACGTGTCACTGTGTGGTGTGGTTTTTGGGCTGGAGGAATCATTGGACCTTTTTTTTATGAAAATGAGGCAGGTCAAGCGCAAACAATCAATGGTGTTCGGTATCGTGAAATGATAACCAGATTTTTCTTGCCTCAAATTGAAGAAATGAATGTGAAGGGCATGTGGTTCCAACAAGACGGTGCCATATGTCATACAGCGAGAGAAACAATTCAATTGCTGTATCAGTCATTTCCCGGTCGTGTTATTTCGCGTTTTGAAGATCAGAATTGGCCGCCTAGATCCAAATATGTATTTTGCCATCGGCTTTGACGAAAACCATATATATATTTCAGCGTACTGCATACTTTCAAGACCCTTGATCACAGGGTGTTTTTCTCATAAGAACACAGTTGCATTTTATTGAAATATACGATAATGTCGGTTATTTTAAAAAACCAGAGTTGTTTTGTATACAACGACTTAAAAAACATATAGAGTTACAAGTAAATGAATTCGAAGTGAAATGTAACCGAAAATAAAAAAATTTAAAAAAAATGTGTAAAATTTGAGGAAACAAATTGAAACATTCTAGAACAAATGGAAAACAAAAATTTAAAAAATGTGAGAAAAATTTTCAAAACTAAAATTGCGCGATTTTTTTAGAAAGAATAAGGAGCCCAAAAAGCTCATTGGGAAAAATTAAAAAACCAAAATTGAGAAAGAAAAAAATTAAAAAATGAAGGAAAAAATGGACAATTTCAAGCAATCTATATATATATAAAAGAAATGGTCCACGTATGTAAACCAACCACTGGAGAACGGATGGAGCGATTTGGCTGATTTTTTCTTCATGAAAAGCCATTGTATGGATAAGTGGACCCGGTAGATGGCGCTGGGTTGCATTTATTTCGAAAATCTTAATGGATGAGCCAATTTTACTGGAATTCAGAATGTATGATTGTTTAATCACCAGAAAAATTGTATGTATAAACGGACCCGATAGGTGGCTTTCTTCTTCTCCTCAATTAATTCCCTACGTCCAAAAAAAATAAAAATAAAAAAAATCGGAGCAATGTCCGTAAAGTAAATTTGTTCCGAAAATACTTCTATTGAATATAAAAATATCAATTACATGTACCTTCTTTGTTTATACCAAGAAGTTTTTCGTACTCTTTTGTAGTACTCGCCAATGCAATATAAAGACAAAATATATTAAATTTACGTTAAGTGTATCAAATGAAAAGTGTATATAAAAACACGATCGACTAAAGACAAAATATTTATTTCCGGTCAGCGGGAATATGAAGACGCAGATTTAATTTTTGCCTTTGGCGCAATTTATTGCAAAATAAGCGCTTCCAATCTACTTTACAAAAAAAAATACAGGTTATATCAAATACAAAAAAATTTACAAAAAATCGCTTTTTCTAATATTTTTTATATTTTTTTTAAAAAAGTTTTCAGATTTTATTTTTAGCATTCTCTGAAAATGTTCTTGAATTTCCCTATTTTTTCATAAAACTTTCCGAAATTTAATTATCTGTACAATTTCCATTTTACAAATATTTGTTCTATTCTATTTCTTGAAATAACCCACTTTTTTCCTTCATTTTTAAATATTTCTCAGTTTTCTTTTTTAAATGTATTCCCAACGATTTTTTGGGCTCCTTATACTATATATATATATTTCAGCGTACTGCATAGTTTCAAGACCCTTCATCACAGGGTATTTTTTCTCATATAAACATAGTTGCATTTAATTGAAATATACAATAATGTCGGTTATTTTAAATAACCAGAGTTGTAGTGTATACAACGACTTAAAATACGTACAGGGATACATTTAAATGAATTCGAAGTAAAATGTAACCAATAATAAAAAAAAATAAAAATTTGGGGAAACAAATTAAAAAATCCTAGAAAAAAATAGAAAATTATATTTTAAAATATGTGAGAAAAAATTTTAAAAATTAAAATAGAGCGATTATTTAAAAAATTAATAAGGAACCCAAAAAGTTTATTGAGAAAAAATTAAAAAAAAAAAGAAAATTGAGAAAAAATTAAAAAAAAGGAAAAAAAATTGACAATGTTATGTAAACCCATCACTGGAGAACGGATGGAGCGATTTGGCCGATAAATTTGAATGCATGTTCCAATTCAACTGAAATTTAGAAAGGATATTCCTTTGGTCTTGAGAAAACATTTTATGTATAAATGGACCCGGTAGGTGGCGCTGGGGTGGGTTTATAATCAAAATTTGAACGAATAGACCAATTTAACTGAAATTCAAAATGTATGTTTGTTTGATCATGAAAAGCAATTGTATGCATAAGTGGCCCCGGTCGATGACGCTGGTGTGCATTTATATCGAAAATCCTAATGGATGAGCCAATTTTACTGGAATTCGGAATGTATGATTGTTTAATCACCAGACAAATTTTATGTACAATCGGACCCGGTAGGTGGCGTTTGCGTAGGTTTTTAATCAAAAATTGAACGAATGGACCAAATTAACTGAAATTTAGTTTGTATATTAGTGTGATCATTAGAACATAGTTTTTGTATAAATGGACCCGGTAGGTGCCGTTGTGGAATTATAATGAAAATGTTAACTAATCAACAATTTGTCTGATATTAAGAATGCATATTCGTTTTATAACGAGAATTTATTTATTGTATAAATGGACCCGCTGTTGAGGTGGCTGGAGCTGAATTATTTCGAAAATTTATCTATTGATTGTCCAATTTTACACAAACTTAAAATGTATGCTGGTGTTTAACTTATGAAACACTTATTTGTTTAAAGTCATTTAGTCACCATTGGTTAGATTACATATAAACATTTTTTAACATCAAAATTATTGTAAACTCTATATATATAAAAATAGGTGTCAATTTTGATATTGATGGTCAACCAGACCACAAACGGCGCACTTCCTATAGAATTAGAGAGCTTCACAAAGAGATTTGTTGCATTTCGAACTTTTGGGGGGACAAACCCGAAAATGAGAAAAACTGTTGCTATCACACAGACCAAACGGTTAATAGGGTTTTTAAGCCAAATGAAAGGATTTTTGAAATTTCGTACTCCTTGGATTTAAAAGGGGAATGTTATATGTCAGTCAATCGGAATATATATATATAGAATATATGCCTAACAATAAGTAAGTTTTCATCATATCATTTTAGTAATTCTTACAATAATATATAATAATCTTTCAAATATATGAAATACGGAATGTGAAAAAACCATGGAAAAATGTAGAAAAATTTGTGAAACAAATTTTCTAACTACACGTGTGCCTGTGTAATAGTTGCTTGAGTGTACAAAATACAAATTTCGGTAGGCAATATATTTCCAGATTTTTTATCATATGGGTGGAGTGGGCGCAGCAAAACTTTTTTTTAGAGCTAGAGAGATTAAATTTAACACCCCCATAGTAAACGGCAACAACGGAAGGGGCGTGAACAAACCGTATTTTGACACCAGAGATGTACAATTATGGCACAAAGAAAATTATTGTACAAACAAAGTAAATTCATTTTACCAAACAGTACATTTACTATATTAAAAAGTAACTAATTGTTAGCAGAAAGTACAAACTATTTTACTACAAATACAATTTATTGTACTAACAAATACTGGTTTAACTCGCGATCGAAAGAATACTGATTTATGTCGTTTATGCTTTGCTGTTTGTCAACTCTTATTCGACGTCTTAAGAAGACGAAAACAACAACAAAGCATAAACGACAAAACTGCAGGTGGACCGCTACCGCATGCATGTACGTATGCGTATGTATGCGTGGTTTGGTAAATGCTGTGCGGTCCAACCTGAGGCGCTCATAAACATTCCGCCCCCCCGTGACTAGGTGAATAAATGCATTTATAATTATTTTAATAAAGACTAATTATATAAAATTAAATTATATAAATGATGATGCTGCTGATGTTTATGATGAAGATGCTGTTGATGATGCTGCCGATGTTGCTGATATTGATGATGAGGTTAGCGATGCGTTGGTCCTATGAAGACATAGCCCAAGGCCGTTTTGTGGGCTTCGACTCGCAAAAACCCGGTGCGGGTAACGCCATCTCTTCGGAGCATCGGGTACACATCTGCTGCCAATTCGATGTCAATCGGTGTGTTGGCCTGTGGGTCGACATCAGCTAGGGATGTTTGTGTTAAATCATGGGTCGGGTCTTCTATTATTGGGTCGGCGTAGGGTCTTATTGGGAGGTCCTCGGTAAGTAGGGCAGTTATCTGTAGTACGCAATCGTTTTGCTCGTTTCTCGCCCTGATTTTAAATCTGGTGAACCTACGGTCCTGTTCGAGAAACGAGCGTAGTCCCAGCCTTCTGAAAGTAGACAATGCAATGCGGGAGACTACCGAGGACGGACAAATTAGGGCTCGCATCATCGCCCATGTTTCAAAGTTGTCCTCTGAAACACGTACCGTGGCCGTAGGGATAAAAACATTCGTCCTTATACATGGCGGTTCGTTACCGGGTAGATTGTTGTCTAGCTGGGTCGCACCGTGAAGCAAGGTATGGTGTCGCAAGCCACATTCGCGACACCCAGCTACAGTGGGGCAATCAGGCGCCAGGTGACTTCCCGCTAGACAGTTCCGACAATACTCCCTTCTCTCTACGGCCACGTACCGTTGATATGGAGTCATATCTCTAACGCGATGGCATGTCTTAATTGCATGATCTACCGGGTCGATCGCGTCGGGACAAGCGCTGATGTGGGCGTTCATTTTGTCGGTAATTTCGCCGGCCTGGAGACTGATTTCGCCTTTCGTTGGACCTTTCAAGACGTGGTAAGTAGGAAGCCATGACTAAGGGAGTATAAAAAAAGATGTGAATTTGTGGAAATGTAAATTTTGAATTATAATGGCCTAGTCAATCTGATAGAAGATGTACGATTTTTGTAATAGGTCGGGTCAGTATGCCACTAGAGGTCCGTATATCGATTACACTAATATTTTGGTCGGGTCCAGGATATGTTTTTACAATACGACCCATTTTCCACTCATTGGGGCCTAACTTTTCGTCTTTTATTACAACGAGGTCATTAATTTTGACGTTTTTTTGTTTACATTTCCATTTATTTCTGCGATGTAGTTCTTTAAGATATTCAGACTTCCATCTTTGGCAAAAATGTTGCGAAATTTTACGAAGACGCTTCCATCTATTGGCAAGTGTCACGTTTTCTTCTGAAATATCTGGTTCTGCGGGTGTTAGCATAGACGTACCGATAAGAAAGTGACCCGGGGTCAAAGGTGTAAGATCGCTTGGATCATCGCTAGAAGGACTTAAAGGTCGAGAATTAAGACAAGATTCTATACGAGCTAAGATTGTGGAAAATTCTTCAAAGGTAAAATTCATTTTAGGTATTAATTTGCGTAAATGGGTCTTGAAAGATTTGACACCTGCCTCCCAAAGGCCACCCATGTGTGGAGCACCAGGAGGTATGAATTTCCATTCTAGATATTGATGTATTGAATTTTTGATTGTGTTAGTCTGCAGTGTCTTCATAAATTGAATGCGATACTTTTTGATCATTTCGGCTGCGCCGACAAAGTTTGTCCCATTGTCCGAGTATATTCTCGCTGGGCAGCCGCGTCTTCCCATAAATCGATTAAATGCTGCTAAAAATGATAATGTTGACAGGTCACTTGTGGCTTCTAAATGTATGGCCTTTGTTGCGAAACAAACATATCCTTTGGTAATTAAACAAGCTCTGCCGGTGAAATTTTTGATTGAAAAGGGTCCAGCAAAATCGACGCCCGTATTTGTAAATGGTCTGGTTAATGTCGTGCGTTCTGGTGGTAGGGCTGCCATGATTTGACTTTGGGTCCCCTTTTTTTGCAATAAACATGTTTTACAATTAAGAATCACCTTTTTGACCAAGGGCTTGAGTCTAAATATCCAGAATTCAGATCTCACGACTTGTGTCATTAGTTGATTACCTCCATGTGCTGTAATTTTATGAATCGATTCCACAAGTAATTGAGTATAGCGTGATTCATATGGTAGTATAATTGGGTGTCGCTCGTTATAAGTCAATGCTGGTGACTGAGCTAGACGGCCATTGGCTCGTACAATGCCTTTGTGTCTAGAAAAGGATTGAGAGATATAAGGCCGCTGCTACGCGATAGTTGATTCTTGAGCTTTAAAGCTTTGTATTCAGGACCGAAGTGCTGTTTTTGGGTGAAAATAATAAGTCTAGTTTTAACATCTTGAATTTCGTCAGTGGTGACAGATGTAGAGTCAAAATGAAACTGAGACTTTCTTATACCCGTGTTTTTCCAGTATCTTAATGAATAAGCTAACACCTCATACGCACGAGATAAGGAGGAAAATCGAAGCAAAGGGTCTTCCAATGTGGTTGATGCGAAAACTTTAATCGCTTTAGCCTCTAAGTTAGTATCTTCTTGAATTTCATGAATTGGCCACCGATCTTTAGGCATTTTTAACCATTGAGCGCCGTGCAACCATAGCTGCGTAGATTTAAGTTCCTCTGGCGAACACCCACGGCTTGCAATGTCAGCTGGGTTACATTCAGAGTCAATATGTTTCCAATTTTCATTTCCAACATTATCTAAGATCTCGGAGACCCGATTTCCCACAAAGGTACTCCAAGAACAGGGTGGCTTTTTTAGCCATGCCAGAACAATTGTTGAGTCGGTCCAATATTGTGTCGAGAAGTTAGAAATTTGTAGTTTTGGAAGAATCGAAGCTGCTAGGGTCGATAAAAGCACAGCTCCACACAGCTCAAGTCTAGGTAATTAGATTTGTTTTATTGGAGCAACGCGAGTTTTGGCTGCTAACAAAAAGGTATCAGTTGTGTAGTCGTTTTCGATGCGAATATATAAGGTGGCAGCATAAGCTTTTTCAGATGCGTCGCAAAAACCATGAATTTCCACAGTACTTGATGGATTAAACTGGACCCATCTTTGGACTGTAATGTAGTCTATTGACGGGCAGTTTTTGACAAAATGTTGCCAGCTCATTTGTGTTGGGGTCTTCAATACTTCGTCCCATTCTACCTTATCTAGCCAGACTTGTTGCATTATCAGCTTTGCCACAATGATGATAGGAGCTAGCCATCCGCACGGGTCGAAAAATTTGGCGATTGTTGACAAAACTTCTCTTTTTGTTGGTGCTAAGTTTTTCTTAATAAGTGGCGAAGTAAAACCAAAAGCGTCGGTTGATATGCTCCATCTGATTCCCAGAGTCTTTGATAAATCCTCTGACAAATCTAGCCAATTTAGGGTAAAAATCAGTCTGATGGAATCTGATGGATAATTTTAGGGTCATTTGAACACCATTTCCTCAATTCGAAACCGGCTGAGGCCAAGGCAGTAGCGAGTTGTTTTCTCGAGGCTATTGCCTGCTCTACTGTATGTCCACCGGCTAAAACTCATCAACGTACAAATTTTGTTGAATTATTTGTGAGGCTAGGGGATATGTGACCTTTACGTCTTCGGCAAGTTGTAATATAGTTCGTATGGCCAAAAAGGGTGCGCAATTTATGCCAAAGGTTACGGTCATAAGTTCAAAATCTTCTACCGGGTCGTTTGGCGACTTTCTAAACAAAATTCTTTGAAATTTTGTTTGAGTGGGGTCTATAAAAATTTGCAGATACATTTTGGTAACGTCTGCATTAGACCTGGCGTTAAAAAGTTTTTTTTGGAATCTTGAGTGTGGGTAGCGATTAAAATATGAGAAGAAGAAAACAGTTGCACATGCCTTTTTTGACCCACATGTAGACTCAGAAATCAAAGAAAAGATGGTCTGAGTATTTGAGCTCTTTTCTGACTACGAACACAAAATATTTTTTTACTCGTTTGGAGATTTCTATGGATTTCTTACGCTTAAATCCATCAAATTTCTAAGGCCAAGCTTTTCTTAAAGGGAAGATGATCGTCAAAAGCATTACTGTTGTGAATGCCGTCGAAAAAATAGTCAGACTAATAACTGACTCATACAAATGCTTAATACACAACGAAGACGATAAACAGTACTTGCTGCACATTGTAGAGGGCTAACGTAAGGACCTCCCAGTCTATACAAAATCTTTACTGATTTAAAATAAAACTTATAAACCCTTTTAATGAAAATTAAGGAAAAACATTATATATATAGTAATTTTATTTATAAAAAAACTAACAAAAAGCAATTAAAAGAGTTTTTTGGTGGTTTTTAAAAAATTTTGACCTTTGACATCATTGGGGCACGGGTTGGCACCATCCGATCAGCCTGAAAATTTGCTATATCAATTTTGGCATCATTTCTCATATTTTAATCGCTACCCACACTTAAGATTCCAAAACAGGCTTTTTAACGCCAGGTCTAGTCTGCATTAAATACATATTTAAAGAACCTCCATTTCAATATTTGTATGACGAGGTCTTGTTGTAGTATGGGTCCTGGGTATAGATTGTTATTGAGGCTCCTTTTATTAGAGGTAGGACTGGAGGCATTAAAGACAACTCTAAGCTTTGTTGTTACTCTATCTGGCTTAATAACAGCGTGATGTGGCAGATAATAATTTGGGCTCGTGTCTATTTCTATGTTTGATATTTTTCTCTTGTGTCTCAAATCCAAATATTCCAAGATGGCGGAGTCGTACTGCTCCTTAATGTCAGGTGTCTTTAGAAGTTTTCTCTCCATTCTATAAAACTGCTAACGCAATATTTCTGGAACTTCCTAAACCTTCACAATTTTTGAATGGTAGGGTCACAATATATCTTCCAGATGAGTCTCTTATTGTCGTGGCTTTGAAGTTTTCTTCACAAAATGTATCTTCCTCAGACCTTAAAATCTTTTTTGGGGTTTCCTCCACCTCCCAAAAACGTGTGATGACTTTTTCGATCGATGTTGTATTATGTAACGAGATGTTATTAGCGTTGCGGGTCTCCTGATTAATGGGTCCACCAACAATCCACCCGAAAACCGTTTTTGGGCTAAAAGGGTTCCGATAGACTTCATAGGAACTCCCATCAGAAGATCAACGGGTCTACTAGCGTAGAATTTAGGGTCTGCTAGCTCAAGTTCGGCAGCGAATTTAAGTTCTGTTTCATCGAGTGTTCGTAGTGGTAAATTTGAAGGAAGTGTCCTCAAAATCGGTGCCCACACTTCTAGCTCAAAGCTAGTGTCAACTCGTGAACAAAGATGAAAGAAACAAGATTTGGTGCTGGTTTCCGATACGTTTTGATTTATTCCGGAAACATGAACTAGGTTTTTCTTTGTTGGAAGACGAAGCATATTTCTTAGTTTTTCAGTAATGAAAGTGGATTGGGAACCAGAGTCAATAATCGCCCTGACATCGTAACGCTGTCCTCCATTTTGTATTTGGACGATGGCAGTGAATAACAATGTAGCTTGTGTCTGAACTTTAGGTGATTTTCTTTGTTGTAGGGTCAAGGTCGTGATATTAGGGGATTCTATTTGAGATGTGGACTGTATTATTGTGTTTAACGCCGCTGTGCTAGTACTAGGTTGAGAGTTATCTCTTGCTGGTTCGTTAGTTGATGATCGGTTTTCATTACCTTTATGTAGCAAAGTATTGTGCTTTTGCCTACATTCTCGACAACTGTAACGACTTTTGCAATCCTTGGCCCCGTGGTTAGATAAAAGACAGTTTTAACAAAGATGTGAAAGTTTTACCAAATGAATTCGATCATTGACAGATTTTTCTAGAAATTTCGGGCACACTCGTAAAAGGTGATTTTGCCTGCAAATTTGACAATTTTGTTCCTTTTTTGAACGAGGTCCACTGTACTTTTGGGTATTCTGGTTATTTTGCCCCATCGTGGGATGAGGTTTCTGTGAAACATTTGTCTGGAATGTGCTCACCCTTTTTTCCTTTTTATTATAATCGGGTCTAGGCTGATTATATTTTGAGGAACTGGGTTTAATATTGCCATCTGATTCCAGAGTTTTGAACTTGTGTGTTAAGAATGTGTCAAATTCTTTCCAACTTGGAATCACAGTACAATCTTTAAGAGAATTTTAAAATTCCTCTAGAAAGGGTCTGGTCAATTTTGTTGAGCAATGATAAGTTAAAATTGGGTCCCACCCCTTAGTGTCAACCTTTAGCGCTTCTAAAGTTTGAGTACAACTTTTTATTGTTCGCTGTAATTTTTGAATAGAGGCACCCGAGTCTACCGAGACAACTGGCAAATTAAATAAGGATTTCAGCTGTTCGTTCACTTGCATTCTTTTGTTTTCGTACCGGTCCACCAAATTCTTCAATGCTATGTCGAATCCATCATGGGTCAAAGGGACTTGACTGATTATCTCCCTTGGTTCTCCGGCAGTTTTTTGCGTGAGATGAAATAACTTTTCAACATTGCTTAACTTTTTATTTTCGATGTATAGGGTCGTAAACAGGTCTCTAAAGCTCGGTCAGGCTTGGTATCCTCCGCGGAAAGTGTCTGCGTCACACGGTGGAAGCCTTAAAAAGGTTGGTGTGTCTGCTTCATTCCGTTTTGTTTGTATCTCAGATTCGCGGGCTAGTTTTTCTTCCATTTGACGGTCCGTCATTTTTTCGTTAAGAGAGCTAAGAACCCGTTTATAGGTATCTAATGGTTCCTTATAATGGGTTCGAAGTTTGTTTTTATCGATTTTGATTTCTCCTTCTTCGGGAATTCAGTCACGCCAATCAGTATAGCTTCACTTAAGTTGGTCCCATAAAGAATTCAGCTCCACTCTAGTTGCTTCCAAGGCGTGAATGTTGTCATCGGAATTTCCAACATTGTAAACACTTTCGAAATCCTCAAGGTCGTTGACGCAATTTTTGTATTTTTCAGACAATATTTTATCCATTTCTTAAATGCTCAAGTTTGATTAAATTTTCAAAAAAGATTTTTCCAATAAGGGTCAAAAATAAATTTATGCTTGTATCGAGTCGAGAAAAAATATTTTTCAAAAAATTTTTGATTTCAGCAAGACAAAAGTTATCCAAAAAAAATTTTATTTGAAGCGAGTCGAAAAATTTTTCCAAAAATTTTCTAATTCTAGGTCGAAAATTTTATTTTGATTGAGTAGAAAAAATTTTTCCAAGTATATTTGCCTTCAGCACGACGAAAAAATTATCCAAAAATTTTTTTTATTTGAAGCGAGTCGAAAAATTTTTCCAAAAATTTTCTAATTCTAGGTCGAAAATTTTATTTGTATCGAGTAGAAAAAAATTTTTCCAAGTATATTTGCCTTCAGCACGACGAAAAAATTATCCAAAAATTTTTTATTTGAGGCGAGTCGAAAAATTTTTCCAAAAATTTTCTAATTCTAGGTCGGCAATTTTATTTGTATCGAGTAGAAAAAATTTTCCAAGTATATTTGCCTTCAGCACGACGAAAAAATTATCCAAAAATTTTTTATTTGAAGCGAGTCGAAAAATTTTTCCAAAAATTTTCTAATTCTAGGTCGAAAATTTTATTTTGACTGAGTAGAAAAAATTTTTCCAAGTATATTTGCCTTCAGCACGACGAAAAAATTATCCAAAAATTTTTTATTTGAAGCGAGTCGAAAAATTTTTCCAAAAATTTTCTAATTCTAGGCCGAAAATTTTATTTTGATTGAGTAGAAAAAATTTTTCCAAGTATATTTGCTTCGACACGACGAAAAAATTTTTTTTGAAGCGAGTCGAAAATTTTATTTGATTGAGTTGAAAAAATTTTTCCAAGTATATTTGCCTTCGGCACGACGAAAAAATTATCAAAAAAATTTTTTATTTGAAGCGAGTCGAAAAATATTTTTAAAAATTTTCTCATTCTAGGTCGAAAATTTTATTTTGATTGAGTAGAAAAAATTTTTCCAAGTATATTTGCCTGCAGCACGACGAAAAAATTATCCAAAAAAAATTTTTTATTTGCAACGGATCGAAAAATTTTTCCAAAAATTTTCTAGTTCTAGGTCGAATATTTTATTTTTATTGAGTAGAAAAAATTTTTCCAATTAATTTTGTTTTCAGCGAGACAAAAAATTATGAAAAAAATTTTTCATTTACAACGGATCGACAAATTTTTCCAAAAATTTTCATGTTCTAGGTCGAAAATTTTATTTGTATTGTGTCGTCACGAATTTTCGTTGGCATCGAGTTGAAAATTTATATTTCTTAAGTTTTGGTCTCGTTGCAAATTCCAAAAATTTTAAGTTGCCATGGGTCGACAATTATTGTTCAAAATTGTCCGTTAGTCGTGAGTCATAAATTCCAAAAATTTTCTACATAATGTAGCACATAACGACAAGAAAAAGAGTCAAAGGGTCATGCAGCATTTGTACATATGTAAAAGCATAACTTAGAAAATATTTGCTTCACCCCGTTATTTCTTTTGCTTGTTTTTTAGCGCTTTTTTTTTTTGAACTTACTGTGTCGCGATGTGTACCTGTGTGTATGTGTGTCTCTTTTTTTTGTTGGGTCTGGAGTCTCCCGTTACTGTTGTCTCTGCTGCGTTGTTTTGTTGTGATAAAACCGTTGTCTTCGGGTCTGGCGTTGATGTTGTGATCTTGTCCAATTCGTCTCCACTTTATGTAAATGTTCTTTTTTTTTTTTTTTTTTTTTGAAATTGTTCCGTTTTGTGTGATTTGGGTTGTTTTTTTTTTTTGTTTTCCAAAACTTTCGATTTGTGCTACCGTTATGTTTATTTGTAAATGCAATTTTTAAAATTTTTAGGTTAATTTTTCCATTTAAAAATATTAGTTTTGTAGGTTAGTAATTTAAAAATTTTATTATTTTGTGCAATTAGAAATTTCGAATTTTGTGACTTTTAGGTTAAGCTGGTAAATTTTCTTTCAAAATTGTATGTAGTTAGTGCAATTTCCCCTTTTTTATCTATTTAGTGTAGCAAGATTCCGTTTTGTATCGCAAATTTTATTTGTTAAGAGTTTTAGGTTATTTTAGCAAAAAATTGTATTTTAGGTAAGTAGCAAAAATTTTTAATTTATAAGTGTTCTAGGTTAGTTTAGCAAAATTTAGATTTATATGTAGCTCAAATTTTAGTTTTAGGTAGGTAGCACAATTTTCGAATTTTCAAGTGTTCTAGGTTAGTGTAGCAAAATTTTTAAGTAGATAGCACAATTTGTATTTATTAAGAGTTCCACTTTTATTTATTAAAATGTTAGTTAAAGTAGGTAGCACAAATATTATTTATTTAGTTTTTCACTTTGTTCGGTATCACACTTTTGGCACCCACTGTAGAATTTCGCAGCTTCTTCTTTTTCACCAAATGTTCTTATTGTTGTTTGTCTGTCTTTTTCACTTCACCATTCGGTTCGATGGACCATAATATTTTTTGTAGGGCTTTGCCTTTTGATAATTAATAACAATGTTTTGTTTTGTTTAGTCCAAAAATTTTTTGTTTGAAGCGAGTCGAAAAATTTTTCCAAAAATTTTCTAATTCTAGGTCGAAAATTTTATTTGATTGAGTAGAAAAAATTTTTTCAAGTATATTTGCCTTCGGCACGACGAAAAAATTATCCAAACATTTTTTATTTGAAGCGAGTCGAAAAATTTTTCCAAAAATTTTCTAATTCTAGGCCGAAAATTTTGTTTTGTTTGAGTAGAAAAAATTTTTTCCAAGTATATTTGCTTCGGCACGACGAAAAAATTATCCAAAAATTTTTTATTTGAAGCGAGTCGAAAAATTTTTCCAAAAATTTTCTAATTCTAGGTCGAAAAATTTATTTTGATTGAGTAGAAAAAATTTTTCCAAGTATATTTGCTTCGGCACGACGAAAAAATTATCCAAAAATTTTTTATTTGAAGCGAGTCGAAAAATTTTTCCAAAAATTTTCTAATTCTAGGTCGAAAATTTTATTTTGATTGAGTAGAAAAAATTTTTCCAAGTATATTTGCTTCGGCACGACGAAAAAATTATCCAAAAATTTTTTATTTGAAGCGAGTCGAAAAATTTTTCCAAAAATTTTCTAATTCCAGGTCGAAAAATTTATTTTGATTGAGTAGAAAAATTTTTTCCAAGTATATTTGCTTCGGCACGACGAAAAAATTATCCAAAAATTTTTTATTTGAAGCGAGTCGAAAAATTTTTCCAAAAATTTTCTAATTCTAGGTCGAAAATTTATTTTGATTGAATAGAAAAAATTTTCCAATTATATAATATTTGTTTTCAGCGAGACGAAAAAATTATCCAAGAATTTTTCATTTGCAACGGATCGAAAAATTTTTCCAAAAATTTTCTAGTTCTAGGTCGAAAATTTTATTTTTATTGAGTAGAAAAAATTTTTCCAATTAATTTTGTTTTCAGCGAGACAAAAAATTATGAAAAAAATTTTTCATTTACAACGGATCGACAAATTTTTCCAAAAATTTTCTTGTTCTAGGTCGAAAATTTTATTTGTATTGTGTCGTCACGAATTTTCGTTGGCATCGAGTTGAAAATTTATATTTCTTAAGTTTTGGTCTCGTCGCAAGTTCCAAAAATTTTAAGTTGCCATGGGTCGACAATTATTGTTCAAAATTGTCCGTTAGTCGTGAGTCATAAATTCCAAAAATTTTCTACATAATGTAGCACATAACGACAAGAAAAAGAGTCAAAGGGTCATGCAGCATTTGTACATATGTAAAAGCATAACTTAGAAAATATTTGCTTCACCCCGTTATTTCTTTTGCTTGTTTTTTAGCGCTTTTTTTTTTGAACTTACTGTGTCGCGATGTGTACCTGTGTGTATGTGTGTCTCTTTTTTTTGTTGGGTCTGGAGTCTCCCGTTACTGTTGTCTCTGCTGCGTTGTTTTGTTGTGATAAAACCGTTGTCTTCGGGTCTGGCGTTGATGTTGTGATCTTGTCCAATTCGTCTCCACTTTATGTAAATGTTATTTTTTTTTTTTTGAAATTGTTCCGTTTTGTGTGATTTGGGTTGTTTTTTTTTTTTTTGTTTTCCAAAACTTTCGATTTGTGCTACCGTTATGCTTATTTGTAAATCCAATTTTTAAAATTTTTAGGTTAATTTTTCCATTTAAAAATATTAGTTTTGTAGGTTAGTAATTTAAAAATTGTATTATTTTGTGCAATTAGAAATTTCGAATTTTGTGACTTTTAGGTTAAGCTGGTAAATTTTCTTTCAAAATTGTATGTAGTTAGTGCAATTTCCCCTTTTTTATCTATTTAGTGTAGCAAGATTCCGTTTTGTATCGCAAATTTTATTTGTTAAGAGTTTTAGGTTATTTTAGCAAAAAATTGTATTTTAGGTAAGTAGCAAAAATTTTTAATTTATAAGTGTTCTAGGTTAGTATAGCAAAATTTAGATTTATATGTAGCTCAAATTTTAGTTTTAGGTAGGTAGCACAATTTTCGAATTTTCAAGTGTTCTAGGTTAGTTTAGCTAAATTTAGATTTATATGTAGCTCAAATTTTAGTTTTAGGTAGGTAGCACAATTTTCGATTTTTTAAGTGTTCTAGGTTAGTGTAGCAAAATTTTTAAGTAGATAGCACAATTTGTATTTATTAAGAATTCCACTTTTATTTATTAAAATGTTAGTTAAAGTAGGTAGCACAAATTTTATTTATTTAGTTTTTCACTTTGTTCGGTATCACACTTTTGGCACCCACTGTAGAATTTCGCCGCTTCGTCTTTTTCACCAAATGTTCTTATTGTTGTTTGTCTGTCTTTTTCACTTCACCATTCGGTTCGATGGACCATAATGTTTTTTGTAGGGCTTTGCCTTTTGATAATTAATAACAATGTTTTGTTTTGTTTAGTTCAATGTGTTCACTTAATTGTTTTATTTAATTCAATGTTTGTTTAAGTGTTCAATTTCAATGTTTTGTGTGTTGGATTTTAACTAGTTTACAATGGTTTTTTGGTTTTAACTAGGTTTAAGATTTAAATGTTATTTAATAACTTTTAATGTGTTATAATGTTTGTGTTATGTATAATTCAATGTTTGTGTATTGTTTTATTTTTTAACTAGGTATAACAATTTTAGTTCTAAGTTTTAACTTTTGTGTTTGTTTCACTTTGTATTGTCTTTTTTGTATGTACGTATGCGTATGTATGCGTGGTTTGGTAAATGCTGTGCGGTCCAAACTGAGGCGCTCATAAACAAGTTCTTTTTCAGCATTTTGAAAACATATTTTTCAGAATTGTGTCAGTAAAGCTTAAGGAATAAGTCAGTTTGTTTTATAAAAAATTTTGGCAATAATTCGTCAAAAATGATTGTGTCGGTAAATTCTGAGAAAACAACTTCATTTAGCCGATACTGGCACTTTATAGTTCTCGTCAATGCAGAATATAACGGCAAAATATTTATCTCCGGTCAGCGGGAATATGAAGACGCAGATTTATTTTTTGCCTTTGGAGCTATTAATTGCAAAATAAGCGCTTCCAATCTACTTTACAAAAAAAAAAATACAGGTTATATCAAATACAAAAAAATTTACAAAAAATTGCTTTTTCTAATATTTTTAAAATTTTTCTTCAAACTTTCCAATTTTATCCTTGTTTTTTAATTTTTCAAATTTCTTTTTTAACATTTTCTTTGAACTTACGTATTGAAATTTTGATTTAAAATTCTCCAGGGGGTCATTTTTTAAATTTTTGATTTCTTTAACAAGTTTCTCTTTCCAAAAAAATCTTTTTGGACTTTTTTTAAATATCACTTAAAATTGTCAATTTTTTTACTTCATTTTATAAATTTGTTAATTTTTTCTCAATTTTTTTGGACTGTTTGGTCTCCTTATTTTGTTTAAAAAAAACGCGCGATTTTAATTTTTAAAATTTTCTTTCAAATTTTTCTATGATTTTTTTAAAATTTTTTATTTTCTGTTACATTTTACTTTGAATTCATTTAAATGTAACTTTGTATGTATTTTAAGTCGTTGTATACAAAATTTTGGTTATTTAAAATAACCGACGTTATCGTATATTTCAATTAAATGCAACTCTGTTCTTATGAGAAAGAACACAAAGGACATGTGAGACCCTGTGATCAAAAAGGGTGTAAAAGCAGAGCAAGTTGATATTGAAAGATCACTTAGGTTCCAGCATTGAGAAATTTTTGAATAGAAAGCATGGTAGGTTATAGTGGCCATTGTTATTATTATGCACAAACACGGCAAAAATTATTAGAAATGACTTTTATAGTTATTTCAGTACAATTGAAAAATTAACTATAAATTGTTAACACGAGCACATCAATGCCACAAAGCAAAATGAATTTTTATATAAAGTATGACAGAAACGCTAGACAGTGCTTTGTGGTATGACATCACACATGTCTAACCACATGTGTGCATGTATAACAACCACTTAAGTGTACTAAATAGAGATTACGGTAGGCAAGAGAGGAACAGTTTTGGTACAAAGATAGTACTAGGCACTTCAGGTTAAAATTTGCAGACGTATTATTATTCGATAATATTTAATATTGCTTGATACTAAAATGCTTGATATTTGGTATTATTGTACCAAAAAGTACATTAATAGTTCCAAAAAGTACAATACCAAGCAGTACAATTTATTGTATCAAAAAGTACATTTATTGTACAAAAACAAGTAAATTCATTGTACCAAAAAGTAAATTTATTGTATCAAAATGTTACTAATTGTTACAAAAAAGTAAAAACTATTGTACTAAAAAATACAATTTATTGTATTAGAAAATACGGCTTAAATCTAGTTTAGGGACATAGCTCCGATTTTGACCAAAATTTTTTTGTAGAGATATTTGACTATCCCTAGTATAACGTAAGGAGCCAAGTCCATACTTCCCTTTTTTAACTTTTAACTTTTTTTTATTATGTGCTAAATATTTTAATTAACCTATTTTGGACCATGACTTTTTTTAATTAATAATGTTTATTTCCAAAAAATTATTATATAACAGTAATTTTTTTATTATATGAGTCTTTAACCTTTTCAATGAGGTATCGTGCACTGATCTAGCTAAAGTGGTTCCGATGTTACTAAGCTTTACATTATATTTTTATTTTATTTTTATCTTGAAGTTTCTTATTTCCCATTTGAATGATTGTTCCAGTAATGGTAAAACATGATGCAGTCGATGAAAAAGAATGGGGAGGGCGGGAGCATAAATAAGGGTATAAATAATTTGTATATACACTCTTGTAAAGCTTTTCCAGACAGCTTTCTAACAAGCCTAATTTGGACCCGATCCGACCATAAGTATAGAAGTTACATCATCGTATATAAAAACTTTGAAGACCCATAACTCGGGAAGTATGGACTTGGCTCCAAATGTTTTCTTCTTCTTCTTCTCCTAAATTTATTCCCTACGCCCAAAAAAAATCAAAAAAATCGGACCTATGTCCGTAAAGTAGATTTGTTCCGAAAATACTTCTTTTGAACATAAAAAGAACAATTAAATGTACCTTCCTTTTAGTAAAAAGTTATTTTATTGTACTAATAAGTACTTTTATTATACCAAGAAGATTTTCGTACTCCTTTGTAGTACTCGCCAATGCAGAATATATCGACAAAATATTTATTTCCGGTCAGCGGCAAATATGAAGACGAACATTTATTTTTGCCTTCGGTGCTGTTAATTGCGACAGAGGCGTTTCCAATCTACTTCATAAATAAAAAAAATACCGGAATTTATCAACACAAAAAAAAATACAAAAATTCGCTTTTTCTAATATTTTTCAAATTTTTCTTCAACTTTTCCACTTTTATCTTTTTTTTAAAAAAGTTTTCAAATTTCATTTTTAACATTCTCTTAAAATGTTCTTGAATTTCACTATTTTTTCGTGAAACTCCGAAATTTTCATTACAATTTTCTTTATACAAATATTTATTCTATTCTATTTCTTGAAATAACCCACTTTTTTCCTTGGTTTTTTAAATATTACTCAATTATCTTTTTTAAATGTATTCCCAACGATTTTTTTGGGCTCCTTATACTATATATATATTTTAGCGTACTGCATAGTTTCAAGACCCTTGATCACAGGTTGTTTTTCTCATATAAACACAGTTGCATTTAATTGAAATATACGATAATGTCGGTTATTTTAAATAACCAGAGTTGTAGTGTATACAACGACTTAAAATACATACAGGGTTACATTTAAATGAATTCGAAGTAAAATGTAACCGAAAATAAAAAAAATGAAAGAAAATGTTAAAAATTTGGGGAAACAAATTAAAAAATTCTAGAAAAAATTGAAAACATAATTTTAAAAAATGTGAGAAAAAATTTTATAAATTAAAATAGCGCGATTTTTTAAAAAACTAATAAGGAGCCCATTGGGAAAAATCAAAAAAAAAATTTAGAAAAAATTAAAATGAAGGAAACAAATTGACAATATAAAAAAAAATTATATATAAAAATTAAATGGTCCACGTATGTAAACCCATCACTGGAGAACGGATAGAGCGATTTGGCTGATAAATTTGAATGCATGTTCCAATTCAACTGAAATTTAGAACGGATATTCCTTTGGTCATGAGAAAACATTATGTGTATTAATGGACCCGGTAGGTGGCGCTGGGGTGGGTTTATAATCAAAATTTGAACGAATGGACCAATTTAACTGAAATTCAAAATGTATGTTTGTTTGATCATGAAAAGTAATTGTATACATAAGTGGACCCGGTAGATGGCGCTGGGGTGCATTTATTTCGAAAATCTTAATGGATGAGCCAATTTTACTGGAATTCAGAATGTATGATTGTTTAATCACTAGAAAAATTTTATGTATAAACGTACCTGATAGGTGGCGTTTGGGGTAGATTTTTAATCAAAATTTGAACGAACAGACCAATTGTTGCATGGTCGGTCAGATAAACGATTTATTTGAATAAAGTGCACAGGCAGGGGGAGGTAAATAGTACTATTTTTGTACGATAAACACTCGAGTTGCCATATTAATATCTACGGACCAATTACGACCATATGTTTGAGGTATTGCCAGGTACGAAAAACCAGGGAATAACGTAAATAACAACCCTGTTAACAACAGTGCGCCAACGAAGTGTTGTTATGTATTGGAAGGAATATGTAGATGGCCCCAGCGATAATAGGGAAAAAGGAAATGAAACATTATTTTGGCGTTACGCGGTTTTTTGAGTTTGTACACATATAAAAGGCAGGTTCCGAGAGGAAGCCGGACATAAGTCTAATTGCTGTCTAAGTGGTGTGCCGTCAATAGTTTAAAATCATAATTGAAGAAAGTGCAAGTGAAAAGAACAATACTATAAGAAAAAAACAGCATATACTTGAAGTACGAGAAGATTTGTTTGATATTCGATAAATCTTACGTCCCCTTAACACAAAATAAGAATAATCGGATACATTGGTTGGGATTTATTGTTGTACGTTTATTGGCGTGTGGTAAAAACAGTGAAATTTGCCAGGCCCAGAGTCCAACGTCGGCAAAGCTGGTCTACTGTCTCCCACGGAAACAGGGGCCAGCAACAAATTTAATCCAGTGTGCGGACAAATCCGTGAGACGTACGGTCGACAAGCCATATAACCAATGCCAAGGGTGATGTCAAGGCCACAATAAATTAGCGCCAAACACTGAGCGAGGTCCACCTATTGAGTCGATAGATATTGACTGCAGCAGGGACCGTCACACCTGTAAGGAAAAAAAAATAAGACCAGCATTAATAAGGTAACCAAGAAATGTTTATCGTGATGATTCGGCGGCCCTGTGAGAATGACCAAATATATATTTGAAGACGGCAAAGGCAAACAAAATTTTACAACAAAAAAATAGAAAATGTTTATAACCAAAAACAGACAAAAGAAAAACAAAGAAAAGTATTAGATGATAAGTTCGTGTCAGTGATGTTTTTGTGTTGTTTGTAGTTTTGTAAAAATAAATATTTGTATATGTTAATTTAAGAGTTTTGTGAGGGTTATTAACATCAGTTTTTTTTAATAAGCGAGTGTAAGTTTTGTGCAAAAGCAGCTAGAAGCATGTCGGCAGAAAAATCTCATTGTTTTAGTACTGCAATTATGCGGTCAAAATTTAACTAGTTAAAAGAGCTCTAGACTAACTAGGTTTGTAGATAATTAGCGAAAACTTTGCGTGCCTATAAGTGGCGAATTAATTACATCTAGATGCTATAACAGCAAATCTGAGTAATGACTCAATAAATTATATGTGATGTTAGTGATTCAGTTTTATTCATTGTTATAGTTTTAAGACATGATTAATGTTAGAATAGGAGTGATAAAAAACAATAAATGTATAAGTGTTTACTGTTGTTAAATTGAAGTTATGGAGTACTAAATTATTTGTGAAGGGGGGACTTGTTTGACAGGGTAATGATGTGAGTGTGTGTGGTTTGTGGGGTCCTAAAGATGGCACAAAAGGAAGTTTAGGACCATGGTAGGGCGGGCAGTGTGGAAGCGCATCACCAAGCTTCCTTGTGAAAGGTGTATGTTGTGTTGTTTTAAAGTGTTTGCTTGTTTCGATGTTTGTAAAGTCAGTTTGTCTATTAATTTTTATGTTCGTCTCCCAAGGGCTAAGGTTGGAATGGGTTAGTCCCACTGAGAGTACCGCTAGCAGCCGGAGGACCAAACTTAGTGCCAATTAAAAAGGGTCACGTAACACAATTTAACTGAAATTAAGTTCTTATATTTGTGTGATCATTAGAACATAGTTTTTGTATAAATGGACCCGCTGTTGAGGTGGCTGGAGCTGAATTATTTCGAAAATTTATATCGATAGTCCAATTTTACCCAAACTTAAAATTTATGAATTTTTTGACATGAGAAAATTTTGGATGTATGTCTGGATCCAGTTGCTGTTGTTTAGCTTATGATACACTTAATTTTTTTAAAGTCATTTAGTCACTATTGATTACATTACATATAAACATTTTTTAACATCAAAATTATTGTAAACTCTATATTTATAAAAATAGGTATGGGCTATAGATGGTCACCCGGACTGCAAACGGCGCACTTCCTATAGTATTAGAGAGGTTCACAAAGAGGGGCAAACCCGAAAATGGGAAAAACTGTTGCTATTACACAGACCAAACGTATAATAGGGTTGTTCAGCCAAATGAATGGATTTTTGGAATTTACTACGTACTCCTTGTGTTAAAATCGGCAAAGTGTTATCGTGCTCCAACTGAGTGAGAATGTTATATGTCAGTCAATTGGCCTAACAATTTTGGTTTATAATATAAGCCTAACAATAAGTAAGTTTTCATCATATCATTTTAGTAATTCTTACAATAATATATAATAATCTTTCAATTATATGAAATACAGAATGTGAAAAAATCATGGAAAAATGTTTGAAATAAATTGAAAAATCCTTGAAAAAATGAACAAATAATATTTAAAAAATGTAAGAGAAAATTTAAAAAATTAAAATCGCGCGATTTTTTTAAACAAAATAAGGATCCCAAAAAGCCTAAAAACATTGAGAAAAAATTTAAAAAATGAAAAAAAGTGGCAATTTTTAGAAATATTTTAAAAAAAAAATGCAAAACGAAATATTTAAAATAAGAAAATTGTAAAAACAATTAAAATTTTAAAAATCAACCCCCCGGATAATTTCAAATAAAAATTTCTATACGCAAATTCAAGAAAATTTGAAGAAAATGTTAAAAAAGAAATTTGAAAGATTGTAAAAAAGGATAAAAGTAAAAAATTTTAAAAATATTATAAAAGCGATTTTTTGTAAATTTTTTTTGTTGTTCATATAACCTGTAATTTATTTTGTACTAAATGCAAATTACGGTAGGCAATATTCGGATTTTTTATCCTATGGGTGGAGTGGGCGCGGCAAAACCCATAGTAAACGGCAACAACGTAAGGGGCGTGAGCAAACCGAATTTTAGCACCAGAGATGTACAATTATGGCACAAAGTAAAACTAAAGTAATTGTTACCAGAATGTACTTACTATTTTACTAAAAATACCATTTATTGTATTAAAAAATACTTTTATCGAACACAAAAAGAACATGTAAATGTACCTTCGTTGTAGTTAAAAGTTCTTTATATGTACTAATAAGTACTAATTTCAGAATTGTGCCAGTAAAGCTTAAGGAATATTTACACGGCGTCAGTTTGTTTTATAAAAAGTTTTGGCAACAATTAATTTACCCGATACTGGCACATTTTAAATATGTTCGAACTACTTTATAGTACTTGTCAACGCAGAATATAACGACAAAATATTTATCTCCGGTCAGCGGGAATATGAAGACGAATATGTATTTTTTGCCTTCGGAGCTATTAATTGCAACATAAGCGTTTCCAATCTACTTTACAAAAAAAAAAGCAAAACAAAAAGTACCGGGATATATCAACAAAAAAAAATAGATAAAAAAAATCGATTTTTCTAAAATTTTTCATCAACTTCTCCAATTTTACCCTTTTCTTAAATTTCCTCAAATTTATTTTTTAACATTTTCTTGAATTTGCCTATTGAAATTTTCCAAGGCGTCATGATTTTTAAAATATTAATTTTTTTTAAAATTTTCTCTTCTCAAATATTTTTTTTTGATTTTTTTTTTAAACATTTCCTTCATTTTAAAATTTTTTCTCAATGTTTCTTTTTTAATTTTTTTCCAATGAGCTTGTTAGTCTCTTTATTTTAAAATTTTCTCTCACATTTTTTAAATTTTATTTTTCTATTTTTTCTAGAATTTTTCAATTTATTTCCCCAAATTTGTCTATGATTTTTTCACATTTGTTTTTAAAGTTTTTATTTTCGGTTACATTTTACTTTGAATTCATTTAAATGAAACCCTGTGTTTATTTAAAGCCGTTGCATACAACAACCCTGGTTGTTTAAAATAACCGATATTATCGAATATTTCAATTAAATGCAACACTGTTCTTATGAGAAAAAACACACAGGACATGTTGCACCCTGTGATCAAAAAGGGTGTAAAAGCAGAGCAAGTTGAAATGAAAAGATCACTTAGCTTCTAGCAAATTTTTGAAGCGAAAGCATGCAATGTACCGGTAGGTTATAGAGGCCATTGTTATCAACGAATTGTTATTGTTATGCACAAACACAACTAAAACTATTACAAGTGACTTTTGTACTTATTTCAGTACAATTGAAAAATTAACTATAAATTTATAATACGAGCACATCAATGTCACAAAGCAAACACTTTTACCCTTTTTTTAAATTAATTTTTTAACATTTTCTTTGAATTTTCTTAAATTTGCCTATTGAAATTGTCCGGGGCGTCATGATTTTCAAAATATTTTTTTTTTACTATTTTCTCTTCTCAAATATTTCTTTTTGTTCTTTTTTTGATTTTTTAAACATTTCCTTAATTTTTAAATTTTATCTCAATGTTTCTTTTTTAATTTTTTTTCCAACGAGCTTTTTGGGCTCCTTATTCCATTCCATTGAAAAATATCCCGCGATTTTAATTTTTTAAATTTTCTTTCACATTTTTTAAATTTTATTTTTCTATTTTTTCTAGAATTTTTCAAAATTTTTCTGTGATTTTTTCACATTTGTTTTAAAATTTTTTATTTTCGGTTACATTTTACTTTGAATTCATTTAAATGTAACCCTGTGTGTATTTAACGTCGTTGCATACAACAACTCTGATTATTTAAAATAACCGACATTATCGTATATTATAATTAAACCAAACTCTGTTGTTATATAAGTTTATGGACTGATACTTCGAGGACTTTAAATAACAAAGCCAGCCGAAGGGAACTGTTAACGCGTTCAAAATAAGCTCTTAATCTGGCAACTCCAATTCTAATATACGCAGCGATTAGTTTGAGGACCGGTCCTCAAATTATGCTGTGGGTATATAAGTGTTCCAAACTATGCGCTGTATATAAAGTTGTACGTAGCGCATTACCTATCGATATTTTTGATAAAGAATCCTCTTGCAAGCTTTCAAAACACTTTAATTTATTAAGTTTTATGAAAAAAATAAGGAATTTTTGTAGTCTCCAAACTATGCCTTGTGAATATATATATATATAAAGATGGTGGCAAAAATGTATAGTAATTAATCAATTGAGAACGGCCGGGCCGATTTTGCTCAAACTTTTTTTCAGTTGTTCGTTATTGCCAGGAGAAGGTTTATGTGAAAGAAAATATTGGGAAATCTTCCGGAAAAGCCGGAAAATTGCCTTTTTGTATGGAATTTTGTGTGCAATTGTTACACAATGGCTTTTTGAATAGAAAAATGGAAAATTTTTGTTGAAAAATGCGTAAATTACGAAAAAATTCAAAAAGTTTGAATTTGTTTTTTTCGGCGAAATTCTGCATTGTATTGTATGATTTAATAAATTTGGACGATAGAATTGTGAAAAATTTCGGATAATTATTCAAAAATGACTTTTCGATTTGAAAAATACAAAAATTTTTGGCGGAAAAACTTGGATTTTTTCTACAAAATTTCGCTTGATTTGATAAAAATCGAAAACTGAATATTTGTTTAAAATTTTGTGTGCAATTGTTCCGTAGTGGCTTTACGAATGGAAAAATAGAAAATTTTCGTCGAAAAAATACGGAAAAATGCCAAAAAAAATTTTTTAGATGAAATTTTGAATTTTATCGTATAATTGATAATTTTGGACGATGTATATCTGTAATATTTCGGATAATAGATAAATTCTTGGTGATCGGTCGCTCTTCACTAATTTCGATTAAATTCAAATAAATGACATTAAAACTTGAACTAACTGTGTTTTATTATACCCCTGAAGCTTATATGAATTCGTTAGGAGCGAGACGAAGTTTGCTGGGTCCGAAGTTGTATGGCAGAACAACGTTTGCCGGGTCAGCTAGTATATATATATTTCTATATCTATATCTATATCTATATCTATGTCCATATCTATATCTATATCTATATCTATATCTATATCTATATCTATATCTATATCTATATCTATATCTATATCTATATCTATATCTATATCTATATCTATATCTATATCTATATCTATATCTATATCTATATCTATATCTATATCTATATCTATATCTATATCTATATCTATATCTATATCTATATCTATATCTATATCTATATCTATATCTATATCTATATCTATATCTATATCTATATCTATATCTATATCTATATCTATATCTATATCTATATCTATATCTATATCTATATCTATATCTATATCTATATCTATATCTATATCTATATCTATATCTATATCTATATCTATATCTATATCTATATCTATATCTATATCTATATCTATATCTATATCTATATCTATATCTATATCTATATCTATATCTATATCTATATCTATATCTATATCTATATCTATATCTATATCTATATCTATATCTATATCTATATCTATATCTATATCTATATCTATATCTATATCTATATCTATATCTATATCTATATCTATATCTATATCTATATCTATATCTATATCTATATCTATATCTATATCTATATCTATATCTATATCTATATCTATATCTATATCTATATCTATATCTATATCTATATCTATATCTATATCTATATCTATATCTATATCTATATCTATATCTATATCTATATCTATATCTATATCTATATCTATATCTATATCTATATCTATATCTATATCTATATCTATATCTATATCTATATCTATATCTATATCTATATCTATATCTATATCTATATCTATATCTATATCTATATCTATATCTATATCTATATCTATATCTATATCTATATCTATATCTATATCTATATCTATATCTATATCTATATCTATATCTATATCTATATCTATATCTATATCTATATCTATATCTATATCTATATCTATATCTATATCTATATCTATATCTATATCTATATCTATATCTATATCTATATCTATATCTATATCTATATCTATATCTATATCTATATCTATATCTATATCTATATCTATATCTATATCTATATCTATATCTATATCTATATCTATATCTATATCTATATCTATATCTATATCTATATCTATATCTATATCTATATCTATATCTATATCTATATCTATATCTATATCTATATCTATATCTATATCTATATCTATATCTATATCTATATCTATATCTATATCTATATCTATATCTATATCTATATCTATATCTATATCTACATCTATATCTACCTTCAGGTGTTTGGTCTAAGCCATGATAGCACATTGCCCCTCTTTATCCCAAGGAGTATGAATTTCAAAAAGTCCCTTCATTTGGCTCAACAACCCTACTAACCGTTTGGTCTTCGTGATAGCAACAGTTTTTCCCATTTTGGTATTTGTCCCCTAAAAGTTTGAAATGCGAAAAAGCACTTTGTGAAGCTCACTAATTCTGTAGGAATCTACATATATAAAATTGGTGGCAGAAATGTATAGTAATTAATCAATTGAGAACGGCCGGGCCGATTTTGCTCAAACTTTTTTTCAGTTGTTCGTTATTGCCAGGAGAAGGTTTATGTGAAAGAAAATATTGGGAAATCTTCCAGAAAAGTCGGAAAATTGCCTTTTTGTATGGAATTTTGTGTGCAATTGTTACACAATGGCTTTTTGAATAGTAAAATGGAAAATTTTTGTTGAAAAATGCGTAAATTACGGAAAAATTCAAAAAGTTTGAATTTGTTTTTTTCGACGAAATTCTGCATTGTATTGTATGATTTAATAAAGTTGGACGATGGAATTGTGAAAAATTTCGGATAATTATTCAAAAATGACTTTTCGATTTGAAAAATACAAAAATTTTTGGCGGAAAAATTTCGCTTGATTTGATAAAAATCGATAACTGAATATTTGTTTAAAATTTTGTGTGCAATTGTTCCGTAGTGGCTTTACAAATGGAAAAATAGAAAATTTTTGTCGAAAAATTACGGAAAAATGCCAAAAAAAAATTTTTAGATGAAATTTTGAATTTTATCGCATAATTGATAATTTTGGACGATGTATATCTGTAATATTTCGGATAATAGATAAATTCTTGGTGGAAAACTCGAAATATTCCGTAAAAACTCGAAAAATGTAGATTTTGCACTGTATCGCTTGATTTAATGATTTCTGTCGACGTAAAGGTGGAAAATTCGTTATGACGCTTTCAAAATTTGAGATTATTATGTTAAAAGATTAAACACGAAATGATTGAATAATTTCAAAATCAAATCCGCATTGAATACAATGCATTTCGACGACCACAAAATCATTATCAGAGCAGACAAAAGACCCTCTGCCATGCAGGACAATTCAATGCTCCCACTATAAATGAAGTCGCAGTGGTGACTGTTGGGAAGAATGTGGAATCACGCGATATTGTTCTCAAGCGTCTGGATGGTAGACAACTGAGGCATGACTCATCGGTCATATGATGCACTTCAATAACCGTTGATGTTCTGTCGTGGAGAGGATGGCTATCACCTCAATTAAAAAACGGTCAATAGAACCGTTCTCCATTTAAGTTCGAATTTCGATCTTGAAAACAACTTCTGATCGAAGACATAGACAGTGTACGTTCGATGCACGATGCATTCAATAGTGAATTGCAACGAGATCAAGCATTGATCGAGATGAGCTGACTGAAAGAGTCCGAAAAAATGTGCCGCCATTGAATGCCGACCAAACGAACGAGTACGATTCGCTGATGGAGGTTGTTGACGATGGAACATGCCTCCTCCCCAGGCAAGACATTCGTCAGTTCTTTGATTTTGGCAACATTTGGTCAATATCGCAAATTCCGTTTGCTGTTGCATCCGCTGGTATTTCTGCCACATTGTTAAAACGCGGTCGACCTGCACTTTCCGCATTGAAGCTGCTGATGAATCTTCTCACGGTTGACAAGCCAACGTGCAGCGAAATTGTTGCAAGAATGCAAAATCATCATTTGGGATGAATGCACGATGGCACATAAACGAGTTTTGGAGGCAGTTGACCGAATGATTAAGGTTTTACGAGGTGATTCGAGATGATTTGGTGTGGATATGGTATTTTCGTCAAACGCCTTCCGTCATCCCAAAATCTACTGCTGCTTATGAAATTAACACATGCCTGAAATCGTCATCTTTGTGTTACTGAATTTTTAAGACAGCTACTGGCACTTGGTAATGGCCAAATTCCGGATGATGTTTCAACTGGATTGATGACGTTCCCGGCAAATTTTTTCGAGTTTACATCGTCAAAGGAGGAATTCATCACCAAAGTTTTCCCCGGGCCATACTAGCAGCGGAGAATAATGTCGTCGATAGCTTAAATGTTAATATTCAAAGTCGAATCGATGGAGAACTGCATTCATACAAATCCGTTGACAGTGTGACCAACTATCCGGAACTCCGCCGCATAATTTACAGCTGACGGTGGGATCGATCATAAGCATGTTGCGGAATCTGAATCATCTTAAATTGTGCAACGATACGCGTCTGTCGGTCAAGAAACTGGTCATCAATGTGATTAAAGCGACGTTCATCAGGGGCAAATTGCAAGGAGAGGAAATCCTTATCCCACGAATTCCTATTATTCTAACCGATCTTCACTTCCAAATTCAAGCGAATTCAACTTCCCATTCTATTGGCATTTGCTATGAAAATCAATAAATCGCAAAACTCCTTAATGAAAGTTTGTGGGATCAATCTCGAATTTCCCTGCTTTTCACAAGATCAGCCGTACGTTGTCTGTTCGCGTATTGGCAAACCGTCTTCATTGTTTGTTTTTACGCCGGAAAACAAATCGAAAAACATTGTTAATCAGATCGCTCTTCACTAATTTCGATTAAATTCAAATAAATGACATTAAAACTTGAACTAACTGTGTTTTATTATAACCCTGAAGCTTATATGAATTCGTTACCTTAGGAGCGAGACGAAGTTTGCTGGGTCCGAAGTTGTATGGCAGAACAACGTTTGCCGGGTCAGCTAGTACACTGTATATTTCGATGCAGATGTACTTAAGAGGTTATAATCCTAAAACAGAATATGAGGAATGAAAGAGAATCAAAAACTACATTTTTACAAAGCTACATACGGCTCGTCGGAGTTCATACTCTTCGGGGTTAATTTTTTAGAAAATCCACCCAAAAGATTGCTTCTACTCACTCCAGTAAGGAATTAAAAGGTTGGGTGCCGTCAGAAAACTTTGCAGACTTTCAGCGTGTTTTCATGACATGAACCCTATTCAAAATGTTGGGGGCATACTTGTTCATAAAATGTACTCCAACAACAGGTAATACAGTAGCGTTGCAGAGCTAAAATCGGTAGTAATAGCGGATTGGGACTCTTTAGAAAGTTCAACCCCAGAAACCCAAAAAAATAGTGTGACCGAAAGGCATTTTTGAATTTATTCAATATAAGAGAGGTCATACGCATTATTACAAAGTGTTTTTATTTAAAATTTGCTTTTTGATTTAATAAAAAAGTTTTATTTCGTAATTAAAAACCACTGCGTATAATTCCATATTCTCCCCAAAATGTAAAAAATGCCAAAAACATAAACTTAACTAAATACAATTTTGTTGAAGTTGGTAATAGTGTAGTTTTTGATTCTCCTTTATTCCTCATATTCGGTTTTTGGATTATGACCCTTTAAGTACATCTGCATCGAAATATAGTGGTGCGTATAATTTCCTCCGCTCCAGTGTATATATGACCGCCATTCTACTTTAAGCCGTTTTGCGGTTTGGGTGACCATCTGAAATTATGGTACAAATCGGTTCAACCATTTTCGCAATAGTGGTGACATCAAAGTGTTCATCTATTTTTGTATATAGACTTAGCAATTAGTGCCCGATTCCATGTCCGATAATAAAACATATACAGTATATTTCGCTTATAGTCCACACCGCTTATAGTAGAATTCACGACATAGTCCAAAAAGTTGACATTGTCTGCCACTTAAAAAGTGAATTTGAAACAAATTACGTTTTATACAGTCCATTAGCGATATAGTCCATTTTTGATTATATGCCACCTAGATGTGGTTCTTAAAACCAAAATTACATGCAACTTATTTAAGATATAATCCAAAAAAAAAATTTAACAAATCGTACAACGACGATCGATGAAATGCAACATTGTGTCTTTTTTGACACATCGTACTAAAAAACCAGATGATTTTGTGTAATATTGTACTTCAAACGTTCGTTTTTTTTTTATTGAAGAGTGCCTTGAATTATCTTTTAAACATAAAAAACTAAATGAAAATGGGTAAACGAGTGAATTTGTCTGTGAAACAAAAAATACAATTGTTAAATGATTTTAAACATAATTCTTTATCACATAAAGAATTATGCACTAAATATAAAGTTGAGTTGTCAACAGTCTATAAAATTATCAAGAATGAAGTGAAAATTCGCGAACTTGGAGTGTCAATAAATTTAAAGTCTAAACGGCAAAGGAAGGAGAGAACCAACATATTGAAAGGGCTCTATGCATTTGGTTTAATGATATGCGTAGCCAAAACGCCATCATCACTAGTCTCATTCTTTTGAACAAAGCAAAAGAGTTTGCCATTCAGTTGGATGAAGAATTTGAGCCCAACTCAAGCTGGTTGTATCGCTGGCGCAAACGTAACAACATAAGTTTTGGAAAAATACATGGAGAATCGAAAGAGAATGACGAAACGGCCGCTGAAGATTTTAAATCAAATATTTTACCAAACTTGATTGATAAGTATTCTCCCGATTGCATTTTTAATGCCGACGAAAGTGGTCTTTACTACAAGACACTCCCAAACACAACATTTTTAATAAAGGAGATCAACCGCATGGATGGAAATCGCAAAAATCTCGCTAAACCATATTATTTATATGCAGCTCTACTGGCTCGTACAAACGAGTTTTTTGTATTGGAAAGCCTAAGAAGCCCAGATGTTTTAAAAACAAAAATATACCAGTGACGTATTTTTCTAATAAAAACAGCTGGATGACCGTTACAAATTGGAACGAAATCCTTGCTATATTGGATAGTGACATGGTTAAAAATAATAAAAAAATTATATTATTTATTGACAATGCCTCTTGTCACAAAGTAACCATAAATTTGTCAAATATAGAAATCCAGTTTCTTCCTCCGAATACAACTGCCGTTATACAGCCATTAGATCAAGGCATTATTCGCGCTTTTAAGCATCAATATAGGCAGATTATAGTAAAGAAACAACTTTGTGCTATAGAATTGGGTAAAACAGTTCCAGAGTACCTTAAATCCATTACCATACTGGATGCACTGAACTTTGTTAAAAGATCCTGGTGGTTGGTTAAGATAGAAACCATTGTAAATTGTTTTAAAAAGGTAGGCTTTTGCAACAAATTAAGATGTTAAGGGGCTTTAGATCAGAACTTTCCCCTCTAGGAAAATTGTAAAAGTGGAAAAATATGTCCAAAGTGACAACAATCCAGAAATATTTGGAAACTATTTGTTTATGTTTTGGATATATTTTTCCACTTTTGCAATTTTCCTAGAAAGGAAAGTTCTAACGTGAATTCCCCATTGTTTAGCTTTTATTTAAAAAATTTTAAAACTAATATTTCGTGTTTATATGTATTTTGTTTAGGCTGGCATATATGTATAATGGTACAATTCATCAATACGAAAACGATGATAATGACGATTTTATTGCCTAAGTTTTTACAATATCGTCCGAATATTTACACTGCGATGATGATCTTATTTGTTTTGGGACACTTACCGAAGAAGAAATTTTGGAAACTGTAAACAATGAAAACTTAGAAGCATCAGTTTCAGACCTTTTGGATTCGGAAGTATTCGAAATCGAAAATATATCCCCATCAAATGCGGAAATATTAAAATCATCTAATATGTTAAGATCTTTCTGCTCAGAAAATGAAATTGAATGCAATTACATATTTGAAAAAATAGAGGATAAAGTTCTTAAACATTCGATAAAATTAAATCAATCAAAAATAACAGATTTTTTTAAATAATAATTATGTACACATTAAAATATTATTTTAATCAAAAACTTTAAATATGTACATATGTTGAAGTAAAGACTGTTTTTGTTTTGTTTTAGCAATATGAATTGTTATTTAAGTTTAAATAAACACATATTCAAAATACACTCATTTTTTTCATTCTTTTATATAGTCAAAAAACAAGATTATATCCGAATTCACTTATATGCCAAAAATTGGCTTATATGAAAATTTGCTTATAATCCAATTCGCGATATAGTCCACAAACTTTGTGCAAGTAAGGGTTTGGACTATAAGCGAAATATACTGTATACATTCTAAATTTCAGTCAAATTGTTTGATTTGTAAAAATTTTCATTATAATTCCACCCTATCGGCACCTATCGGGTCCATTAAACGAAAACTTTGTTCTCATGATCACACAAATATACATACTTAATTTCATTCAAATTGGTCCATCCGTTCAAATTTTCATTAAAAATCAATCAATCAATTCCAGCGACACCCACCGGTTATATTTTTCATACAATTTGTTCTTATTATCAAACAAATATGCATACTGAATTTCTGTAAAATTGTTTCATTCGTTCAAATTTACGTTATAAGCCCACCCGAACGCCACCTGCCGGGTCCATTTGTACATACAATTTTTTCTCATGATCAAACAAACATACATTCTGAATTTCATTTAAATTGGTCCATGTGTTCAAGTTTCTATATATATCCACCCTAGCGCCACCTAAAGTGAATTTTTTCTTTACAAACAAACTCCTGAAAATGCTTAGTCGAATAACAAAAAATAAATCAGACAAATCGCTCCAGCCGTTTTTAAGTGAAGTGTTTACATGCGTGGACCGTTTCATTTCTATATATGTATAGACCAGTTATTCCCAGTTACCAAAGCATTTATCAAAAGGCTCCATGTTTGAGCGCTTTCGAGCCGATGTTACGCGAAAATCTTCCGAAACTAATCTCGACTGCTGAAGACGAGAGGCCGATAAACCGAGAACGCCGTTTTACTACTTAAGGTCTCTAGTTTCACGTATATATGGTCTTCATCAAGTGTAAAAAACACGATTGAAAATTGTAGCAGGGTGTAATAAAACATAACCATCGTTTTATAACATTAATGGTTGTCACCTATTGTCAAAATATAACATTCATATTTTTTTTAAAGTTCCACTTTGGTCTTCTTTGTTTAAAAAAAAATTAACTATATCATAAAAAATAACTTCAGTTTCTATTAGCCGACATAAGTGCTAAAAACGATAAACTCTTATTTGACATGCAATTTCTTAAATAAGTTTTAATATTGCGAAATGTTCAAAAACTATTTGCAATAAAACAAAACGGTTTAGATATAAAAGTTGCCTGCGGAGAAGTATATCATCTAGTAGGTTAGAAGGCCTGCCAGGTTTTTGTTTGCACAGAATTATTTCTCTCATAACGGCTCTTGAACTTCCATGAGGTCATTTGTATAACACAAAACAATTGTTTTAAAATCTTAAATTCACAAGTTGACAAAACGGTGATCTAAAATCAATTTATAATATTTTCCAAAATATCGTCCAAATAAGGCATAAAGAGGGTTGCTCTGTAATATCCTTTTCCGTCAGATGTAGGTATATCTGACATATACTTCTGTGTTCTGGGTAGTCAAAACATTTTATAAACTCGTTATCAGAATTTTCTCGCATCTTTGTAAAATTTAATTTCATGCAATTTATTTGCTCATACACCATGACAATGTCTATATTAACTGTTTGTTGCTCACACTTTGATAAAGAGTGGGAGAAGTTCCATATGAGACTGCTTATAGCTACACCCAGAATAAAGGTAAACGAACAGACTTTTTTTTTATAAAAATCTTCTAACTGATCTGTTTTGAGGAAAATAAAAACAAATTTATTTTGATTAGAAAATCGACTCCTATTTTTTAATTTTAGGGGTATAAGATAATATTTTTGTTGAGTCCCCTAGTAATTTTCATAATGTTGCCTTCAACTTCTAGAGAAAAAAATAAAATAGATGACTGACAAATTAGAAAGAAAAATATTTTATGTGATCGCTTTCCATGGAATTGATCAATTACATGGAGTGTAAATACAAATATTTAAATAGTTATATCCTAAAATTTTCTACTAGAACATTTTAACTCAACTTAAATTGTTTTTTGCACCTGGCTATGGCCTTGTTTGAACTTACTATGTATAACACTTATAGATAGTTGATGCAAAAGTTGGGGGCATTTTTTAAAAAAAAAATTGAAATTGCATTACGAAATAGGTTATTCTAGACCACCATATTGACATGTCTCAAGCGTTATGGACGTGCGTGTGATGCGCGGTGCAAATATAGACTCGGATCACCACCTAGTTGCAGCCAAGGTACGCACACGATACGCTAAAAACACTCGTAATCAAACGCAAACGAAGCTAGAAATCACAAAGCTGCATACCACTGAGACAGCCAATGCCTACTCCAACCAACTCTCTCAATTACTCCAAACAAATCCCCCTTGTTCTGACGTTCCCGACATACAGTGGCAGCATATTTCGAATTCTATGACCACTGCCGCTACGACCGTACTGGGTTATGAAAATCCACGCTCAGACTAGCCCTGGTACGATGATGAATGTCGCGAAATGTCTGTGATGCTGAAATGGATGCTGCATACAAGGCAAAACTGCAGCCAATGGCGACGCGTGCGGTGAGGGAGCGTTATAAAAGTTGTGGAAGAAAAGAGAGAGCCAGGATATCAAAAATACAAGCCCGAAAGTTCTACCAAAAGGTAAATAGTAAAGGTTTTGGAACATTGGGATCCCTGTAAGGACAGAGACGGAAATCTGGTCACGGACACTCAGAGTGTGCTGCAAATATGATGGGAACACTTTTAATCTATACTCGTTCCCGAAGGCAGCACCAATCATCGACGATTGAGTAGACTGTCCACCACCGAGCCAAAACGAGATCAGCACGGCAAGTGCGCGGCTTAAAAATAATAAAGCTGCGGGAGCCAATGGACTGCCGGCAGAGCTTTTTAAAGCCGGCGGCGCACAGTGGAAAATCGTAGAGTATGACCAGCCCATAATTCATTTTTAAGAAAGTTCGAAATATGCCATAATTTTTTTTATCGAAAAACTAATATGTCAAACTTAATAATTTGAGGAAAATATTTGATGTTTGCTCAATAGTAATACTCGAAAAAATAACCACATTCACATCTTTTTACGACAACGATTTATTACAATAAAATTAAAACATATTTCAGAGCACATTTTTAATATTATTCACATAACAATTAAGGAGTCAGATCAGGTTTTAGTGGAAACATATGAAATTTTAGCTCCTGAAAGATGAAAAGTTGTTTTGGCTGCATGCAAAACCTTTGGTGAGGCTTTTAGATAGGAGCTGTGTTTAGCTCTGCGCTCATAAAATGTTAAGGTTTTGCATAAACAGAAATTACATTCAATAATGTTAAAAATCTCAGTTTTTTGGATAAAAAAAACTAAGTTTTTGACAATAAATTCTTTACTCTAGACTAGTGATGATCAAAAATTGAAAAACCTACCACTTGTGCCGACAAACCAAACCAGAGACATGGTAATTTGACTGATAAATACCATCACCCAATGTACGGCTTTGTTTAAGTCCATGGAGATACCAGAATGGGTGTGACAAATAGTTAGGTTTTCTGAGGTTTTTTTTTGTACATTTGTATGTACAAGAAAGTGTGGGGTTATTCTGCCCATTTACAATCCCATTGCTCGATTTGAAAAGAATTAATACTGCAAAATTTTTATACCGATAAGGTTTACTCGAGATATTCAGCTCACCAGCCATAGAGCCAGCCAGCCTGCCAGACAGACGGACGTAGCTCAATCGTCCTAAAAAGCCCTGAAACGAATTTGGTCTGAACCATACGGTCAATAACCGGGTACCCGGGTACCTTTTTCAACTTTAAACTGCTGTCATTTCTTTAATAACAAAGATATGGCCATGAAACTCCAAATCGTCACGATTAAGGTGGTTATGGATATTTAAAAAGAAAATTTTTTTAAATATGATTAACTGCGTCTATTTTTAAAACGCCTTCAAAGTTGACACCTACGTGAGTCAATAACCGGGTACCCCGGTACCCTTATATAACTTACATGATTTTTACACTGCATCTTACGTTTCTTTGCTATTATTTGTAAATATTTTGTGGTAGACTACTATATTATGTTATTGTATTGATCTTCTGATTTGATTGATTTTCTGATTTTCCTTAATCCTTAATCTTCTTTCTCCTTTTTTAGTCTCACAACCAGTCATAAAGTTTCCATAAATTTGTCCTTCAATTTGATAAGAGTTTTTGACATCACAAATCCACATAGTTTAATTCCATTTTGGAAGTTTTTAATAGGATGTATTGGGCGAATTTTGTACTGGCTCTGTAAGAAAACTGAAATTCATCGATTGTAAGATTCTCACTTGATTTGTAATAAGCTGGTATGTTGCCTTCAGCGCTGTCTATATATCACGTATTGGTGTAGTCATGTCCGTAAGTATTTTTTGGCTAATGGTGTTTGCATTGTCAAAACGAATAAAACGTATGAATGATCAGAATCCGTTTGTGCCACTGTAAAAAAAATTGTGACGTAGTGGAGCAAAATGGAGTTTAGGGTTTTGTTGCTGAGGTCAAATGCTATCGTTTGATATTGGTTTGGTTCACCGCCGAGACAATGACCCTCAAATTGTGTCATAGTTGTAGTGCCAATATTAGTTGTTTTATATATAAGTTTTTATTCACAATTCAGAATACGTGTTGTAGATACAAAGTATGTGTATTCAATGAAGAAAAGTGAAACTTAAAATAAACAACATGCTTTGTTTCAAATATACAAAAGTTGATGTTATAACAATGCAACAATAATGTACTCTACAGAACTCCCTCCCAGTATGAACAACAAATTATTAAAATGTGGGACAGTTAAAGGTAAATGTAAGAAACACAAAAATAATTGATCCTGAAAGTGACGGTTTTGTTTTGTTTTTGTAGAATATGTGTAAATAGTTTCATTGTCAGATGTAAATGCAGATTTTACATGATCTTTTTGTATTGTAAAAACTTTATAATTTCTTTTAATGACCCGAAAAGGTCCTTCATATGGTGCATTTAAACCTGAATTATTGTGAGCTCTTACATAAACATAGTCACAGTCAGAAAGATGTTTGGGTATAAAATGTTTATCGACATTGTGGTACACTACTTTTGATCTGACTGCCGAAAAATGATCTCTTAATTTCTGTAAAGTTTCATCTACCGGCAGTAATTTTCTATCACTAATTCTCCTGGTAACCGAAGAACTTGAACATAAATGAGTTCTGCTGGTGAACATTTAATCCCAACAGCACAAATGGAAGCATTTCAGACCATTTCGTGGTGTTAGAAGATGTAATCGAAGCAGATTTAAGTTGTCTATGAAACCGTTCTAGTATACCATTCGCTTGTGGGTGATATGATGTAGTATGTATCTTGTGTGCCCCAAGTAATGATGTCAATTCACGAAATAGATTAGAAGTGAACTGTGTACCCTGATCGGCTGTAATTCTTATTGGTACTCCAAAACGTGGTACATAATTTTAACAAACGTTTTCGCTGCCGTTTTAGCAGAAATATTACGCAATGGATAAGCCTCTGGCCAGCGAGAATATCGATCGATAATTGTCAGAATATACTTGTAACTATTTTAAACTGGAAGAGGACCAACAATGTCTATATGTATATGTTCGAAACGATTTTTAGGAATTTCAACTGCCTTTACAGGTGATTTTGTGTACCTGTTGAACTTTGAGCACTGACAAGCAGGACAACATGTTATCCATTGATCTATGTCCTTTCTCATTTCTGGCCAAAAATATTTGGACTGAATTTAATTTCTGGTTGGTCGAAATCCAGGGTGTGATAACGAATGAATTTTCTCAAAAATAATTTTACGGAAACTTGGAGGTAGATACTGTTTAGGAGGTTCTGTTGATACGTCGCACAGTGGCACCGCCCAATACATTTCTCGGAAAAAAAATATAAGGAGTGGTCCTACAGCAACGAAATTTTGCAGAAACACTTCTCTGGGCTAAATTAAGAAAAAATTGGAAAACCGCATATTTCCACACCCACCTCCCATATAACTGCACTTGCCAAAATTTGTATGTTTGGACCTAGGGACTCGAAATTCGGGACACTTCTTAATTGAGTTCTCTTTATGAAAAAAAATTAAACATATTGGGGATGCCACGCCTACTTTAGATTTTACACCCATTGAAAGTAGTAGATTTTAGGTGGTTTTCTTCTCTGTCTAGAACAGTGCTGTTCAAAAGTGAAAATATAATTGTGTTGGTGAAAAAAAGATAATTGGACTGTAAGAAATGTTGAATGGGTAAAGAGCAGTTTTAATGTATATAAATATACATAATACTAGCTGACCCGGCAAACGGTGTTCTGCCATACAACTTCGGACCCAGCAAACTTCGTCTCGCTCCTAAGGTAACGAATTCATATAATCTTCAGGGGTATAATAAAACACAGTTAGTTCAAGTTTTAATGTCATTTATTTGAATTTAATCGAAATTAGTGAAGAGCGATCTGATTAACAATGTTTTTCGATTTGTTTTCCGGCGTAAAAACAAACAATGAAGACGGTTTGCCAATACGCGAACAGACAACGTACGGCTGATCTTGTGAAAAGCAGGGAAATTCGAGATTGATCCCACAAACTTTCATTAAGGAGTTTTGCGATTTATTGATCTTCATAGCAAAAGCCAATAGAATGGGAAGTTGAATTCGCTTGAATTTGGAAGTTAAGATCGGTTAGAATAATAGGAATTCGTGGGATAAGGATTTCTTCTCCTTGAAATTTGCCCCTGGTGAACGTCGCTTTAATCACATTGATGATCAGTTTCTTGACGGACAAACGCGTATCGTTGCACAATTTAAGATGATTCAGATTCCGCAACATGCTTATGATCGATCCCACCGTCATCTGTAAATTATGCGGCGGAGTTCCTGACACATCTAAAAAATCAAAAATTCTGTCGGATAGTTGGTCGCCTCATTCTCGTTGGTCACACTGTCAACGGATTTGTATGAATGCAGTTCTCCATCGATTCGACTTTGAATATTAACATTCAAGCTATCGACGACCTTATTCTCCGATGCTATTATGGCCCGGGGAAAACTTTGGTGATGAATTCCTCCTTTGACGATGTAAACTCGAAAAATTTGTCGGCAACGTCATCAATCCAGTTGAAACATCATCCGGAAGTTGGCCATTACCAAGTGTCAGTAGCTGTCTTGAAAATTCAGTAACACAAAGATGACGATTTCAGGCATGTGTTCCATTTTTAGGAATTTCAACTGCCCTTACAGGTGATTTTGTGTACCTGTTGAACTTTGAGCACTGGCAAGCAGGACAACATGTTATCCATTGATTTATGTCCTTTCTCATTTTTGGCCAAAAATATTTGGACTGAATTTAATTTCTGGTTGGTCGAAATCCAGGGTGTGATAACGAATGAATTTTCTCAAAAATAATTTTACGGAAACTTGGAGGTACATACTGTTTAGGAGGTTCTGTTGATACGTCGCACAGTGGCACCGCCCCATACATTTCTTGGAAAAAAAATATAAGGAGTGGTCCTACAGCAATGAAATTTTGCAGAAACACTTCTCTGGGCTAAATTAAGAAAAAATTGGAAAACCGCATATTTCCACACCCACCTCCCATATAACTGCACTTGCCAAAATTTGTATGTTTGGACCTAGGGACTCGAAATTCGGGACACTTCTTAATTGAGTTCTCTTTATGAAAAAAAATTAAACATATTGGGGATGCCACGCCTACTTTACATTTTACACCCATTGAAAGTAGTAGATTTTAGGTGTTTTTCTTCTCTGTCTAGAACAATGCTGTTCAAAAGTGAAAATGTAATTGTGTTGGTGAGAAAAAGATAATTGGACTGTAGGAAATGTTTAATGGGTAAAGAGCAGTTTTAATGTATATAAATATACATAATACTAGCTGACCCGGCAAACGGTGTTCTGCCATACAACTTCGGACCCAGCAAACTTCGTCTCGCTCCTAAGGTAACGAATTCCTATAAGCTTCAGGGGTATAATAGAACACAGTTAGTTCAAGTTTTAATGTCATTTATTTGAATTTAATCGAAATTAGTGAAGAGCGATCTGATTAACAATGTTTTTCGATTTGTTTTCCGGCGTAAAAACAAACAATGAAGACGGTTAGCCAATACGCGAACAGACAATGTACGGCTGATCTTGTGAAAAGCAGGGAAATTCGAGATTGATCCCACAAACTTTCATTAAGGAGTTTTGCGATTTATTGATCTTCATAGCAAAAGCCAATAGAATGGGAAGTTGAATTCGCTTGAATCGGTTAGAATAATAGGAATTCGTGGGATAAGGATTTCCTCTGCTTGCAATTTGCCCCTGATAAACGTCGCTTTAATCACATTGATGATCAGTTTCTTGACCGACAAACTCGTATCGTTGCACAATTTAAGATGATTCAGATTCCGCAACATGCTTATGATCGGTCCCACCGTCAGCTGTAAGTTATGCGGCGGAGTTCCGGATAGTTGGTCACACTGTCAACGGATTTGTATGAATGCAGTTCTCCATCGATTCGACTTTGAATATTAACATTTAAGCTATCGACGACATTATTCTCCGCTGCTAGTATGGCCCGGGGAAAACTTTGGTGATGAATTCCTCCTTTGACGATGTAAACTCGAAAAAATTTGCCGGGAACGTCATCAATCCAGTTGAAACATCATCCGGAATTTGGCCATTACCAAGTGTCAGTAGCTGTCTTGAAAATTCAGTAACACAAAGATGACGATTTCAAGCATGTGTTTCATTTTTAGGAATTTAAACTGCCTTTACAGGTGATTTTGTGTACCTGTTGAACTTTGAGCACTGGCAAGCAGGACAACATGTTATCCATTGATTTATGTCCTTTCTCATTTTTGGCCAAAAATATTTGGATTGAATTTAGTTTCTGGTTGGTCGAAATCCAGGGTGTGATAACGAATGAATTTTCTCAAAAATAATTTTACGGAAACTTGGAGGTAGATACTGTTTAGGAGGTTCTGTTGATACGTCGCACAGTGGCACCGCCCCATACATTTCTTGGAAAAAAAAATATAAGGAGTGGTCCTACAGCAATGAAATTTTGCAGAAACACTTCTCTGGGCTAAATTAAGAAAAAATTGGAAAACCGCATATTTCCACACCCACCTCCCATATAACTGCACTTGCCAAAATTTGTATCTTTGGACCTAGGGACTCGAAATTCGGGACACTTCTTAATTGAGTTCTTTTTATGAAAAAAAATTAAACATATTGGGGATGCCACGCCTACTTTAGATTTTACACCCATTGAAAGTAGTAGATTTTAGGTGTTTTTCTTCTCTGTCTAGAACAATGCTGTTCAAAAGTGAAAATGTAATTGTGTTGGTGAGAAAAAGATAATTGGAATGTAAGAAATGTTTAATGGGTAAAGAGCAGTTTTAATGTATATAAATATACATAATACTAGCTGACCCGGCAAACGGTGTTCTGCCATATAACTTCGGACCCAGCAAACTTAGTCTCGCTCCTAAGGTAACGAATTCCTATAAGCTTCAGGGGTATAATAGAACACAGTTAGTTGAAGTTTTAATGTCATTTATTTGAATTTAATCGAAATTAGTGAAGAGCGATCTGATTAACAATGTTTTTCGATTTGTTTTCCGGCGTAAAAACAAACAATGAAGACGATTTGCCAATACGCGAACAGACAACGTACGGCTGATCTTGTGAAAAGCAGGGAAATTCGAGATTGATCCCACAATCTTTCATTAAGGAGTTTTGCGATTTATTGATCTTCATAGCAAAAGCCAATAGAATGGGAAGTTGAATTCGCTTGAATTTGGAAGTGAAGATCAATTAGAATAATAGGAATTCGTGGGATAAGGATTTCCTCTCCTTGCAATTTGCCCCTGATGAACGTCGCTTTAATCACATTGATGATCAGTTTCTTGACCGACAAACGCGTATCGTTGCACAATTTAAGATGATTCAGATTCCGCAACATGCTTATGATCGATCCCACCGTCATCTGTAAATTATTCGGCGGAGTTCCTGACACATCTAAAAAATCAAAAATTCTGTCGGATAGTTGGTCACACTGTCAACGGATTTGTATGAATACAGTTCTCCATCGATTCGACTTTGAATATTAACATTTAAGCTATCGACGACATTATTCTCCGCTGCTAGTATGGCCCGGGGAAAACTTTGGTGATGAATTCCTCCTTTGACGATGTAAACTCGAAAAAATTTGCCGGGAACGTCATCAATCCAGTTGAAACATCATCCGGAATTTGGCCATTACCAAGTGCCAGTAGCTGTCTTAAAAATTCAGTAACACAAAGATGACGATTTCAGGCATGTGTTAATTTCATAAGCAGCAGTAGATTTTGGGATGACGGAAGGCGTTTGACGAAAATACCATATCCACACCAAATCATCTCGAATCACCTCGTAAAACCTTAATCATTCGGTCAACTGCCTCCAAAACTCGTTTATGTGCCATCGTGCATTCATCCCAAATGATGATTTTGCATTCTTGCAACAATTTCGCTGCACGTTGGCTTGTCAACCGTGAGAAGATTTATCAGCAGCTTCAATGCGGAAAGTGCAGGTCGACCGCGTTTTAACAATGAGGCAGAAATACCAGCGGATGCAACAGCAAACGGAATTTGCGATATTGACCAAATGTTGCCAAAATCAAAGAACTGACGAATGTCTTGCCTGGGGAGGAGGCATGTTCCATCGTCAACAACCTCCATCAGCGAATCGTACTCGTTCGTTTGGTCGGCATTCAATGGCGGCACATTTTTTCGGACTCTTTCAGTCAGCTCATCTCGATCAATGCTTGATCTCGTTGCAATTCACTATTGAATGCATCGTGCATCGAACGTACACTGCCGCACATGAGCACGCATATGTCTTCGATCAGAAGTTGTTTTCAAGATCGAAATTCGAACTTAAATGGAGAACGGTTCTATTGACCGTTTTTTAATTGAGGTGATAGCCATCCTCTCCACGACAGAACATCAACGGTTATTGAAGTGCATCATATGACCGATGAGTCATGCCTCAGTTGTCCAACAGTCACCACTGCGACTTCATTTATAGTGGAAGCATTGAATTGTCCTGCATGGCAGAGGGTATTTTGTCTGCTCTGATAATGATTTTGTGGTCGTCGAAATGCATTGTATTCAATGCGGATTTGATTTTGAAATTATTCTATCATTTCGTGTTTAATCTTTTAACATAATAATCTCAAATTTTCCAAGAGTCATAACGAATTTTCCACCTTTACGTCGACAGAAATCATTAAATCAAGCGATACAGTACAAAATCTACATTTTTCGAGTTTTTACGGAATATTTCGAGTTTTCCACCAAGAATTTATCTATTATCCGAAATATTACAGATATACATCGTCCAAAATTATCAATTATACGATAAAATTCAAAATTTCATCTAAAAAAAATTTGTTGGCATTTTTCCGTAATTTTTCGACAAAAATTTTCTATTTTTCCATTCGTAAAGCCACTACGGAACAATTGCACACAAAATTTTAAACAAATATTCAGTTATCGATTTTTATCAAATCAAGCGAAATTTTGAAGAAAAAATCCAAGTGTTTCCGCCAAAAATTTTTGTATTTTTCAAATCGAAAAGTCATTTTGAATAATTATCCGAAATTTTTCACAATTCCATCGTCCAAATTTATTAAATCATACAATACAATGCAGAATTTCGTCGAAAAAAACAAATTCAAACTTTTTGAATTTTTCCGTAATTTACGCATTTTTCAACAAAAATTTTCCATTTTTCTATTCAAAAAGCCATTGTGTATAATTGCACACAAAATTCCATACAAAAAGGCAATTTTCCGACTTTTCCGGAAGATTTCCCAATATTTTCTTTCACATAAAACTTCTCCTGGCAATAACGAACAACTGAAAAAAAGTTTGAGCAAAATCGGCCCGTCCATTCTCAATTGATTAATTACTATACATTTCTGCCATTTTTATATATATAGATATATATATATATATATTCACAAGGCATAGTTTGGGGACCACAAAAATTCCTTATTTTTTTCATAAAATTTAATAAATTAAAGTGTTGTGAATCCTTGCAAAAGGATTCTTTATCAAAAATATCGATAGGTAATGCCCTACGTACAACTTTATATACAGCGCATAGTTTGGGACAATTATATACCCACAGCATAATTTGAGGACCGGTCCTCAAACTAATCGCTACGTATATTAGAATTGGAGTTGCCAGATTAAGAGCTTATTTTGAACGCGTTAACAGTTCCCTTCTGCTGGCTTTGTTATGCAAAGTCCTCGGAGTATCAGTCCATAAAGTTATATAAAAACAGAGTGTCGTTTAATTACAATATACGATAATGTCGGTTATTTTAAATAATAAGAGTTGTTTTATGCAACGACTTTAAATACACACAGGGTTACATTTAAATGAATTCAAAGTAAAATGTAACCGAAAATAAAAAATTTTAAAACAAATGTGAAAAAATCATAGAAAAATTTAGAAAAATTTGGGGAAATAAATTGAAAAATTCCAAAAAAAATTAGAAAAATAAAATTTAAAATATGTGAGAGAAAATTTTTAAAATAAAAATCGCGCGATATTTTCCAATGGAATAAGGAGACCAAAAAGCTAGTTGGAAAAAAAAATTAAAAAAGAAACATTGAGAAAAAATTTAAAAATGAGTGTTTAAAAAAATCAACAAAAAGAAATATTTGAGAAGAGAAAATTGTAAAAAAATAATATTTTAAAAATCATGACGCCCCGGAAAATTTCAATAGGCAAATTCAAGAAAATTCAAAGAAAATGTTAAAAAATTAATTTGAAAATTTAAAAAGAAGAGTAAAAGTGGAGAAGTTGGAGAAAATTTTTCAAAATTTTAGAAAAAGCGATTTTTTTATCTATTTTTTTTGTTGATATATCCCGTTACTTTCAGTTTTGTTTTTTTTTTTTTGTAAAGTAGATTGGAAACGCTTATATTGCAATTAATAGCGTCGAAGGCAAAAAATACGTGTTCGTCTTCATATTCCCGCTGACTGGAAATAAATATTTCCTCGTTATATTCAATGCTTTGCCGCATAGATGTGCTCGTGTTAACAATTTATAGTTACTTTTTCAATTGTACTGAAATAAGTATAAAAGTCATTTGTAATAGTTTTTGCTGTGTTTGTGCATAACAATAACAATTCGTTAATAACAATGGCCGCTATAACCTACCGGTACATTGCATGCTATCGCTTCAAAAATTTCTGAATGCTGGAAGCTAAGTTATCTTTTCGTATCAACTTGCTCTGCATTTACACCCTTTTTGATCACAGGCTGGAACATGTCCTATGTGTTCTTTCTCATAAGAACAGAGTTGCATTTAATTGAAATGTACGATAATGTCGATTATTTTAAATAACTAGAGTTGTTTTGTTTACAACGACTTAAAATACATACAGAGTTACATTTAACACTGCCAAAGTGAAATGTAACTGAAAATAAATAAATTTTAAAAAAATTTGAAAAAATAATGGAAAAATTTCTGGAAATAAATTTAAAAATTCTAGAAAAAAGAGAAAAATAAAATGTAAAATGTGATAGAAAATTAACGGTTTATCATAGCTATCTTAACATGAAAAATGGGAAAATCATTATACAAAACCATATTTTATAAGATCGGAGCACATAACCAAAACCAAATGTATGCCAAGACAAGGCTACTATATACAACTTTCGTAAAAAATAGTCGTCATATTTAAAAAAAACTGGGAAGTTGTATTTTTTGAATATTATATATTGGAAAATGATAAACAGTTTTGCCCACAGTGCCTGAACGAAGAATTCTAACAAAGCCAAACATATGAACGGACATGGCCACTATAAAGAGCTTTCTGAAAATATAGTTCCCAGATTTCAGAACAGCTTAAGATCTTGATTTTTTTGAAAAGAATATAAATTCAAAATTTAAAATTTTTGCCCACTGTTCCTAAACGAAGAAATCTAAAAAACCAAACATATATCTGGGATCTTTATCCGTGACTAAAAAAATCTCTTAGTAAAGAAAAACAGCTATTTTAGGGGGAAAAAAATTCGTACGGACAATTTGGCATTTGCAGGATTCGAACCCGCGATCTCGCGTTTGCTAATCGGATTGCCTACCACCGACCCCACAACAACCAAACGGTAGACAGTAGCAAAAATTGAATTTCGTTCAAAAGGGTTGCTTGTCAATAAGAAGCAACATTTTTGACGATGGCAACAGCAAAAATAAAATAACAACTGTACGATATTCCGTGTGTAAGCGCGTATGTGAAAACAAATACATACAAAATATCTGTTGTTTATAGGAAAAATTATGTTATGCCTATGTAAATCATTGCTTAAATGTGTTGTGTTGTTCTCATCATGTAGATAAATACATAATAGCTTTTGAGAAAAGGAACAACTTTCTGATAGATTTGTTTTGTAAAGCTTTATATATACTTTTTGACATACATAAATACCTATAACAAGAAAAGTAAATTTGCTTACGATGAAACTACTGTAATATACCTATATAACTACATATGCATTTAATGTGCGACATTTATATGCACACAAAATCACACACAGTTCCGTACAGATGTTATTAATGTTTGTTATTGTCAACTTCATGAATTTGACAATAATTTGGGGTCCTTATATTTCTAAATATTTAATTTTGATTTTTTTTTTCTAATAAAACATGGATTTTGAGTAGTTGGTACATATATCCAATATCCACTTTAGTTTAAAATACATATATTCCCAACATTTTAAAATTTGTTATTTATGTCACTATATTAACTCTGATTGCGATATGAAACGGATGAAATAATTAGTCCTCTGTATTTTTTTTTTTGCAAAAAAAATCATCCCGGTATCGAACTACCGACCCCACGGCTCCAACGCGGACACACTACCACCTGCGCCATGTAGCCCGACAACCGGGGTGCAAGAAATTTGTCTTATGTAGATCGTTAGTTGATGATTAGCAAGAACTGAACATTTCAAAGATGGCAACAACAATGAATACGATGTGCGCGCGTAATTGAATATGTTTAAAATGCTTCAAACTATACACATATGTATGTACATACATACACAGTAATGTAAGGTGGTGGCATAAGCACAACAACTGCATATTGTATACGGATGTTTTCGAGTTACTGAAACTTCTGCTACCAACATTATATGAAATATTTGGATGATGTCCTATTTTTCCTTACGGCCACAGAAATGTTTTTATTGTATATCGGGCCTGAAGATAAATATTCTTAAAAAGGCTTAAGCTGTGTACCTATGATTTAGTCATTTTATAAATTAGTTCACCAAAATGTTTAAAAACTGTACAATTTAAAAAGAAATTAGGATGGCTTTTATTCCATTATTTAAAATAATGCTATCTATACCTACTAAAAGGGATGACGTTTTCCCCGATGTCCGATGATTTTATTTTGGTTGTGCTATTTATTTAGTTCCAGTTTGTTTTTGTATGTGGGGCCTTTAAACTTGACTTGAAACGTGTATAGGTATTTGTAATTATAACAAATATTTGTCTTGTTATAGGAACATTAAACAACTAGGTTGTTTTTGTAAAAAAAAAACAAAGTTCATAAAAAACGAAACATTTCGACCCTTGTAGGGTTCGAACCCGCGACTCCATGATTATTAAGCCAACACATTACAGCTGACGGCTGCTCGATTAGCAAACAGGAGGTCCCGGGTTAAAATCCTATAGCGGTCGAGATGTTTTGTTTTTTACAAACTTACAAACTTGTTTATTTTACAAACATCAATTATTTATCTTACAGCCAGTTTCATTTTATTTTGGTATACGTAAATTGAGTTGAGGTAAAATGATTGTGTAAATAGTTCAGCGCGAAAATCTAAAAATATTGTTTGCAAAACTATAATCATACATACATATATGGAAAATGCTACAAAAATTTCTGCCATCATAAATCGATATAGGATTTTAATTATTTCTTAGAAAAGAACATAGTAACTTTAATTTTTTTTTTTATTTCAACCGCAAAATACAGTGAAACTTCGATATTACGAACTTCGTTATAACGAAAAACTCAATATAACGAATTTTTAGCTGAGACCCTTGAAAAAACCTTTTTATTGCAAAGTTTTTCATACAAAAATGCTCTATAGCTATAACGAAAAAATTCTGATCTATAAAGCCTCTATATAGCGAAGTATTTTTTCAAAAGACTCTATACAACGAAATTATAATTGAGTAATACATACATATAACATTTTAAGTGTGTAAGTCATTATCAAAAGCCTCTACATAACGAAGTCTTGAACTATAGTCTCCATACAACGAAGTCAGAATAAAGCATAAAGCAAAATTAAATTTTAAGCAAAACGGGGAATTCCCTTTTAAAACCAACGAAAGGTAAATGTCTGCAGGTTAATATGTAAAGCGCCACAAATTACATAGTCAGTTCTGTTTTGGTTCTTTGTCAAAATGAGTGTATTAATGCGTAAATCAATTTCTATACGAGAAAAAACAAACAAAAATTACACAATATTTTACTAAAATGTAATAAAATAAAAAAATAATTAAAACTTAAATTTTTATTTACCTCTTAAATAGTTAATTTTCATTATTATACTAGTATTTTCGTGTAAAATAGAATTCGGACAAAAAAAAACTATAGTTATAACGAATTTCTTTCGTATTTCTTTAAATTTCGTTATACCAAGGTTTCACAATGCATATGTATAACGAATCAATAGCTATAACGAAGTATTTTTCGGTCCCCTCTAGATGCGTTATATCGAAGTTTCACTGTATACAAAAAAAAAAATGTTAAGTATGTAGTAAAAAATATTCAGCATCTCACCGGGGTTGAACCCACGACCAATCGTTTACCAGGCCGACACACTACCCCTGTACCATTTAACATAATGGAAATGGGTTGTAAATGTTTGTACTTGAAGCAGCTAAAGTTCTGTAAATAGTAAAAGCTGAAATTAAATGAAACGAAATAAAACAAACTGATGATACACTGTACGATCTTGTATCGCGACCTAAAGTCGTAAAGATTGTAAGTCCACTTTTTGCCAAAATGTATTTTTTGATGTAGAACGCAAGATAAATCAAAACGCATCTGGTTTAAATAAAAAACCCCAACAAATTATGCCATTCATACACATAATTGCATAAATGTTTTGAAAAAGTAAGTCGTTAAAAGAAAAAAAGTAAAGTTTAAGTGTTTCCCCAAATTTTTAACATTTTCTTGAATTTTTTTTTATTTTCGGTTACATTTTACTTCGAATTCATTTAAACGTAACCCTGTATGTATTTTAAACCTTTGTACACACTACAACTCTGGTTATTTAAAATAACCGACATTGTCGTATATTTCAATTAAATGCAACTGTGTTAATATGAGAAAAAACACCCTGTGATCAAGGTTCTTGCAACTATGCAGTACGCTGAAATATATATGATGAATTTCATATCAAAACCTATATTCATTGAACCCGACCCTCTCAGATTTTAATGAAATTTAGCATACAGCTAGATTTTATCTAAAGAAACCCAACCTCATTCTTAGAAATTGCATTTTTGAAAATATGTGGGCGTGGCAAGGTATCGAAATATTTGAAAAATTACGGTAATAGGTACTTTTAAGCTGCAGTTACTATGGAATGACTCAACCGAATTAAAAAATCGTGGTGCCATTAGAAAGGTATATAAGTCGAAAACATACACTGAAAAAATTTTATATTACACTGAAAAAAATTTTGTGCTAAAAATAAAAGTTTAAACTTGGAAAACTCTTCGAAGATCAAGTCTTTTTTTTCCAAAAAAAAATATTTTTAGATAGGCCTATTTAATATATATAACATATCCAAAAACTAAAATGGGGGTTTTCACATTTTTGTTTTAAAAAAATTCATCTCTTGTTAACTTCCTTATATTTTGATATCTTTGTGACAAAAATGAATAAAGTAGGTAAACTTTGGAAGTTATACAGATTTTTTTTGGTAATTCTTATAGATTAGAACAAGAATCGTATTAAAAATTTTTCCCAAAAATATGGATTAACCTTGATAAATTTTGCGCAAGAAATACTGTTGACTTTCGGAATATTTGCTAACATTTAGTGAAAAAAAATAAGAAAAACCTCATTTTAGTTTTTAGATATGTTATATATATTAAAAAGGCCTATCTAAAAATATTGTTTTTTGGAAAAAAAGACTTGGTCTTCGAAGTGTTTTCCAAGTTTAAACTTTTATTTTTGGCAAAAAAACATTTTCAGTGTAATATAAAATTTATACAGTGTAGATTTTCGAAAGCTGACTTATATACCTTTCTAATGGCACCAAGATCTTTCAAATCGGTTTTGTCATTCCATAGTAATCGCAGCTTAAAAGTACCAATAACCGTAATTTTTAAAAAATTTCGGTACTTTGCCACGCCCTTATATTTTCAAAAATGTAATTTCTAAAAATGAGGTTGTGTTTCTGTAGGTAAAATGTATGCAAAATTTCATTAAAATCTGAGGGGGTCGGGTTCAAAATGTCCCTTTTTTATAGGTTTTGATATGAAATTCATCATATGGGTAATTCCAGCCTAACGAATGTTACGATCGTACGATTCAATTGGAACAAAAGCACATAAAGTTTTTGTACTTGATATTATAATTTGAATAGCTCCATTCTAGCTCTACATTATGTAAAAAAGGTGTCATATTTAAAAAAACTAAAATACAAGATATTAACAAAACACATGCCTACGTTACATGAAATAGAAGTGCACTTTATGTAAGTTCTTGAAATTTCAAAAGTCTGAGTGTTGCTTAAGATTTAGTATATGCACTTAATTTTTTCATAAAAAAGGCCAATAGGGCTTTAACAAATATTTTTGTTGGGAAAATGTGTTCCTCTGGTTCTTAACCACGAGGTATATAATATATATAAAATATCCCATAGCTGTTAAATGCTTAAAAAAATGTTTGCTTAAGCCATTGTTTTATTTGCGAAATTAGGGAATATCATAAAGATTATATGTCACTACATGTTGACCACGAATGTTACATTAGAACGCTTTAATTGTTGTTACTACAATTTTATGATAAGAATGGACTTGAATCATCAGTAAATATAATATTAAAATTTAAAAATGGCGACCACCAAAAGAATGCAATTTTGCAGTCCGTTAACTCAACGCGGAAACTAAGAAAAACTTTGGACATTTTAATTTAATAAAATTTAAGTAGTCTTTACTAATACAAGTCCGAAAATTTTGTTTGCCAACTTTTAAATTTTCGAACACGGTTGACACTTCTGTGGAAATACCCATATATGGTAAAATTGAGAAATATTTAAAAAATTAAGGTAAAAAGTAAGTTATTTCAAGAAATAGAATAGAAGAAATATTTGTAAAAAGAAAATTGTAATGAAAATTAAATTTCGGAAAGTTTCACGAAAAAATAGGGAAATTCAAGAACATTTTAAGAGAATGCTAGAAATGAAATTTGAAAACTTTACAAAAAAAAGATAAAAGTGGGAAAGTTGAAGACAAATTTGAAAAATATTAGAAAAAGCGAATTTTTGTAATTTTTTTGTGTTGATAAATTCCGGTAATTTTTTTTTTATTTATGAAGTAGATTGGAAACGCTTATGTCGCAATTAACAGCGCCGAAGGCAAAAATAAATGTTCCTCTTCATATTTCCCGCTGACCTGAAATAAATATTTTGTCGTTATATTCTGCATTGGCGAGTACTACAAAGGAGTAAGGAAAACTTCTTGGTATAATAAAAGTACTTTAATTGTGTACAATAAAAGTACTATTTATTACATTTAAAGAACTTTTTACTACAAAGAAGGTGCATTTAATTGTTCTATTTATGTTAAATAGAAGAATTTTCGGAACAATTCTACTTTACGGACATAGCTCGATTTTTTTTTGATTTTTTTTTTGGGAAATAATTTAGGAGAAGAAGAAGCCACCTATCGGGTTCGTTAGTACATACAATTTTTTTGGTGATTAAACAATCATACATTCTGAATTCCAGTAAAATTGGCTCATCCATAAAGATTTTCGAAATAAATGTACCCCAGCGCCATCTATCGGGTCCACTTATGCATACAATTGCTTTTCATGATCAAACAAACATACATTTTGAATTTCAGTTAAATTGGTCCATTCGTTCAAATTTTGATTTTAAACCCACCCCAGCGCCACCTACCGGATCCATTTGTACATAAAATGTTTTCTCATGACCAAAGGAATATCCGTTCTAAATTTCAGTTGAATTGGAACATGCATTCAAATTTATCAGCCAAATCGCTCCATCCGTTCTCCAGGGATTGGTTTAAATACGTGGACCATTTAATTTTTATATATATTTTTTTTTTGAAATTGTCCATTTTTTTTGCTTTATTTTTTAATTTTTTTTTAATTTCTTCTCAATTTTTTGCCCAATGAGCTTTTTGGGCTCCTTATTTATTTCTTAAAAAATCGCGCTATTTTAATTTTATTTTTTTTCTCACATTTTTTAAAATTTAATTTTCTATTTTTTTCTAGAATTTTTTAATTTGTTTCCCCAAATTTTTAAATTTTTTTTTAATTTTTTTATTTTCGGTTACATTTTACTTCGAATTCATTTAAATGTAACCCTGTATGTATTTTAAGCCTTTGTACACACTACAACTCTGGATATTTAAAATAACCGACATTATCGTATATTTCACTTAAATGCAACTGTGTTTATATCAGAAAAAACACACTGTGATCAAGGGTCTTGAAACTATGCAGTACGCTGAAATATATATATGGTATAAGGAGCCCAAAAAGATCATTGGGAAAAAATTTAAAAAAGAAAATTGAGAAATATTTAAAAAATGAAGAAAAAAGGTGGGTTATTTCAAGAAAAAGAATAGAAGAAATATTTGTAAAAAGAAAATTGTAATGAAAATTAAATTTCGGAAAGTCACGAAAAAATAGGGAAATTTAAGAACATTTTAAGTAATTGTAAAAATGAAATTTGAAAACTTTAAAAAAAAGATAAAAGTGGGAAAGTTGAAGAAAAATTTGAAAAATATTAGAAAAAGAGAATTTTTGTAATTTTGTTTTTGTGTTGATAAATTCCGGTAATTTTTTTTTTATTTATGAAGTAGATTGGAAACGCTTATGTCGCAATTAACAGCGCCGAAGGCAAAAATAAATGTTTGTCTTCAGATTTCCCGCTGACCGGAGGTAAATATTCTGTTGTTATATTCTGCATTGACGAAAACTATAAAGGAGTACGAGCAAATTTGAAATGGACTCAATAGCGGGTCCATTTATACAATAAATAAATTCTCGTTATAAAACGAATATACATTCTTAATATCAGACAAATTGTTAATTAGTTAACATTTTCAATATAATTCCACAACGGCACCTACCGGGTCCATTTATACAAAAACTATTTTCTAATGATCACACAAATATACAAACTAAATTTCAGTTAAATTGGTCCATTCGTTAAAATTTTGATTAAAAACCTACGCAAACGTCACCTACCGGGTCCGATTGTACATAAAATTTGTCTGGTGATTAAACAATCATACATTCCGAATTCCAGTAAAATTGGCTCATCCATTAGGGTTTTCGATATAAATGCACACCAGCGTCATCGACCGGGTCCACTTATGCATACAATTGCTTTTCATGATCAAACAAACATACATTTTGAATTTCAGTTAAATTGGTCCATTCGTTCAAATTTTGATTATAAACCCACCCCAGCGCCACCTACCGGGTCCATTTATACATAAAATGTTTTCTCATGACCAAAGGAATATCCGTTCTAAATTTCAGTTGAATTGGAACATGCATTCAAATTTATCGGCCAAATCGCTCAATCCGTTCTCCAGTGATGGGTTTACATACATGGACTATTTCATTTTTTTATATAATTTTTTTTTTAAATTGTCCATTTTTTCCTTTTTTTTATTTTTTTTTAATTTTTTCTCAATTTTCTTTTTTTTTAATATTTTCTCAATGAGCTTTTTGGCTCCTTATTAATTTTTTAAAAAATCTATTTTAATTTTTAAATTTTTTTCTCACATAATTTAAAATATAATTTTCTAGAATTTTTTAATTTGTTTCCCCAAATTTTTATTTTTTTTATTATTGGTTACATTTTACTTCGAATTCATTTAAATGCAACCCTGTATGTATTTTAAGTCGTTGTATACACTACAACTCTGGTTATTTAAAATAACCGACATTATCGTATATTTCAATTAAATGCAACTGTGATTATATGAGAAAAAAACACCCTGTGATCAAGGGTCTTTAAACTATGCAGTACGCTGAAATATATATATGGAAATATATTAAGGAGCCCAAAGAGATCATTGGGAAAAAATTTAAAAAAGAAAACTGAGAAATATTTAAAAAATGACTGAAAAAAGTGGGTTATTTCAAGAAATAGAATAGAAAAAATATTTGTAAAAAGAAAATTGTAAAGATAATTAAATTTCGGAAAGTTTTACGAAAAAGTAGGGAAATTCAAGAACATTTTAAGATAATGCTAAAAATGAAATTTGAAAACTTTTAAAAAAAAAATATAAAAGTGGAAAAGTTGAAGAAAAATTTGAAAAATATTAGAAAAAGCGAACTTTTGTAATTTTTTTTGTGTTGATAAATTCCTGTAATTTTTTTTTATTTATGAAGTAGATTGAAAACGCTTATGTCGCAATTAACAGCGCCGAAGGCAAAAATAAATGTTCGTCTTCATATTTCCCGCAGACCGGAAATAAATATTTTGTCTTTATATTCTGCATTGGCGAGTACTACAAAGGAGTACGAAAAACTTCTTGGTATAATAAAAGTGCTTTAATTGTGTACAATAAAAGTACTTATTAGTACATTTAAAGAACTTTTTACTACAAAGAAGGTACATTTAATTGATCTTTTTATGTTCAATAGAAGTATTTTCGGAACAAATCTACTTTACGGACATTGCTCCGATTTTTTTTATTTTTTTATTTTTTGGCGTAGAGAATTAATTTAGGAGAAGAAGAAGCCACCTATCGGGTCCGTTTGTACATACAATTTTTCTGGTGATTAAACAATCATACATTCTGAATTCCAGTAAAATTGGCTCATCCATTAAGATTTTCGAAATAAATGCACCCCAGCGCCACCTACCGGGTCCTCGTATCCATACAATTGTTTTTCATGCTCAAACAAACATACATTTTGCATTTCAGTTAAATTGGTCCATTCGTTCAAATTTTGATTATAAACCCACCCCAGCGCCTGGACCTTTCGTGCATTTGTACAAAAAATTTTTTCTCATGACCAAACGAATATCAGTTCTAAATTTCAGTTGAATTGGAACATGCATGTGGAATCGAATGAAGAAAAAATCAGCCAAATCGCTCCATCCGTTCTCCAGTGACCATTTCATTTATATATATATAGATTTCTTGAAATTGTCCATTTTTTCCTTCGTTTTTAAATTTTTTTCTTTCTCACTTTTCGTGTTTTAATTTTTCCCAATGAGCTTTTTGGGCTCCTTATTCCTTTTAAAAAAATCACGCAATTTTAGTTTTGAAAATTTTTCTCACATTTTTTAAATTTTTGTTTTCTATTTGTTCTAGAATGTTTCAATTTGTTTCCTCAAATTTTACACATTTTTTTTAAATTTTTTTATTTTCGGTTACATTTCACTTCGAATTCATTTACATGTAACTCTATACGTATTTTAAGTCGTTGTATACAAAACAACTCTGGTTATTTAAAATAACCGACATTATCGTATATTTCAATAAAATGCAACTGTGTTCTTATGAGAAAAACACCCTGTGATCAAGGGTCTTTAAACTATGCAGTACGCTGAAATATATATATGGTTTACTTCAAAGCCGATGGCAAAATACATATTTGGCGCCGTCAAAAAAAGGTAAAAGGTGGTAACGCTGTATAACTCTTTAAAACTTTTAAATAAGTTTTTTGTTGTAAAAATGTGCATATATAGTAAAATTTATGCTTTTAGACCAAAAAATAATGAAAGAGGAATCCATTAATGTAAAAATATTAGTATATAAAAAAAGGTCCCTAAACTATCCACGTCCTTAAACTATGCCTTGGGTATGTGGAAACTTTGAGGTCCGACCCGAAAGTATGCAATTGTCCCTGGATTATGCGGTGTATTGAAAAATCGACCCCATTCTATGCCTTGGGAATATATATAGATACATTTTTATATATATAGATAACTAGCTGACCCGGCAAACGTTGTTCTGCCATACAACTTCGGACCCAGCAAACTTCGTCTCGCTCCTAAGGTAACGAATTCATATAAGCTTCAGGGGTATAATAAAACACAGTTAGTTCAAGTTTTAATGTCATTTATTTGAATTTAATCGAAATTAGTGAAGAGCGATCTGATTAACAATCTTTTTCGATTTGTTTTCCGGCGTAAAAACAAACAATGAAGACGGTTTGCCAATACGCGAACGAACAACGTACGGCTGATCTTGTGAAAAGCAGGGAAATTCGAGATTGATCCCACAAACTTTCATTAAGGAGTTTTGCGATTTATTGATTTTCATAGCAAATGCCAATAGAATGGGAAGTTGAATTCGCTTGAATTTGGAAGTGAAGATCGGTTAGAATAATAGGAATTCGTGGGATAAGGATTTCCTCTCCTTGCAATTTGCCCATGATGAACGTCCCTTTAATCACATTGATGACCAGTTTCTTGACCGACAGACGCGTATCGTTGCACAATTTAAGATGATTCAGATTCCGCAACATGCTTATGATCGATCCCACCGTCAGCTGTAAATTATGAGGCGGAGTTCCGGATAGTTGGTCACACTGTCAACGGATTCGACTTTGAATATTAACATTTAAGCTATCGACGACATTATTCTCCGCTGCTAGTATGGCCCGGGGAAAACTTTGGTGATGAATTCCTCCTTTGACGATGTAAACTCGAAAAAATTTGCCGGGAACGTCATCAATCCAGTTGAAACATCATCCGGAATTTGGCCATTACCAAGTGCCAGTAGCTGTCTTGAAAATTCAGTAACACAAAGATGACGATTTCAGGCATGTGTTAATTTCATAAGCAGCAGTAGATTTTGGGATGACGGAAGGCGTTTGACGAAAATACCATATCCACACCAAATCATCTCGAATCACCTCGTAAAACCTTAATCATTCGGTCAACTGCCTCCAAAACTCGTTTATGTGCCATCGTGCATTCACCCCAAATGATGATTTTGCATTCTTGCAACAATTTCGCTGCACGTTGGCTTGTCAACCGTGAGAAGATTCATCAGCAGCTTCAAAGCGGAAAGTGCAGGTCGACCGCGTTTTAACAATGTGGCAGAAATACCAGCGGATGCAACAGCAAACGGAATTTGCGATATTGACCAAATGTTGCCAAAATCAAAGAAATGACGAATGTCTTGCCTGGGGAGGAGGCATGTTCCATCGTCAACAACCTCCATCAGCGAATCGTACTCGTTCGTTTGGTCGGCATTCAATGGCGGCACATTTTTTCGGACTCTTTCAGTCAGCTCATCTCGATCAATGCTTGATCTCGTTGCAATTCACTATTGAATGCATCGTGCATCGAACGTACACTGCCGCAAATGTCACAACAGTCACCACTGCGACTTCATTTATAGTGGGAGCATTAAATTGTCCTGCATGGCAGAGGGTCTTTTGTCTGCTCTGATAATGATTTTGTGGTCGTCGAAATGCATTGTATTCAATGCGGATTTGATTTTGAAATTATTCAATCATTTCGTGTTTAATCTTTTAACATAATAATCTCAAATTTTCCAAGCATCATAACGAATTTTCCACCTTTACGTCGACAGAAATCAGTAAATCAAGCGATACAGTGCAAAATCTACATTTTTCGAGTTTTTACGGAATATTTCGAGTTTTCCACCAAGAATTTATTTATTATCCGAAATATTACAGATTAACATCGTCCAAAATTATCAATTATACGATAAAATTCAAAATTTCATCTAAAAAAAATTTGTTGGCATTTTTCCGTAATTTTTCGACAAAAATTTTCTATTTTTCCATTCGTAAAGCCACTACGGAACAATTGCACACAAAATTTTGAACAAATATTCAGTTATCGATTTTTATCAAATCAAGCGAAATTTTGTAGAAAAAATCCAAGTTTTTATTAAATCATACAATACAATGCAGAATTTCGTCGAAAAAAACAAATTCAAACTTTTTGAATTTTTCCGTAATTTACGCATTTTTCAACAAAAATTTTCCATTTTTCTATTCAAAAAGACATTCTGTAACAATTGCACACAAAATTCCATACAAAAAGGCAATTTTCCGACTTTTCCGGAAGATTTCCCAATATTTTCTTTCACATAAACCTTCTCCTGGCAATAACGAACAACTGAAAAAAAGTTTGAGCAAAATCGGCCCGGCCGTTCAATTGATTAATTACTATAAATTTTATTATTTTTTTCTGGTGCTTTTTGTTCATACAACTAAACAATTCTCTTCGTAAGGATCCGAACCCACAACAAAAAAATTATTGGTGTGAAAAATTGTTATATTATGGACCACTTTGATAGTCTTAAAAGTGAAAAATTATTTTTCCTAGATTTCAAACCTCGATAACTTGAAAAGTTGTCAACATTTTTTCAAGATGTTAAATGCGTTAGAAAGATAATTTAGATACCTTTATTTTGGTATATATAAGTTTATATCTTACTTGTGAAAAATGTTGAAAAAAATAAAAAATAGACAAAAAAATTAGTTTTTATTTTTAAATTCACACTATTTGAATTTTAAAATAATTGAAATCGGCCCTTTTTAAAATGTAAAAAAATTCATAATGCATAATTTTGTAACCTCAAACAGTGGTTTTTGATGAATTAAAATTGCCCACTTCCTTTTTTTCGAAAGATACACTTTTATCGGAAAATGATGATGCTTTTGTTTCTTCAAAGAAAAAACTAGAAAAACTATGTGTTGTGAATGATTTATCAGAAAGAGGCGTGGCGTCGGCTACAATATATAACAAAAAAATTACAAAGAATGAGAATGATTTTCAAAACTTATTGATTAGGATTGATAACAATTAAAAAATTATACCTAATGTTAACAAAAATGTCCTTAAAAAAGCTCTTAAGAAAACAATTTGAAAATACTTTCACAGTTGTTCCACATTTAATGGTTAATGTCTTGTAATTTTAGATACAAATTTACTTTTTAATTTTAATTTGTTCATTAAATATGTTGGTTTTGTTTTTTTAATATCTTTTGATTTTGTATGGGAATACAAATATATTGATGAATTAAATTTCTGATATTTTTATTAAAGCAATGTATTTTAGAAGTTTTTTTTTTACTAAACCAAGAACGAAACATAATGAAATTCTTTTAATTTTCATAAAATTTGATAAATAAAAAAAAAATCTCAAATTTTATTTTTTTTCTTATATTTTTCCAACAAGTAAAAATAAATCTATGTACCGAATGAAAGGTAATTTAAAGACCTTTCCAACGCATTTTACATCTTGAAAAAATGTTGAAAACTTTTCAAGTTATCGAGGTTTGAAATCTAGGAAAAATAATTTTTCACTTTTAAGACTATCAAAGTGGTCCATAATACAATAATTTCTCACACCAATAATTTTTTTGTTGTAGGATTGGATCCATAAGAAGAGAATTGTTAAGTTGCATGAACAAAAAGCACTAGAAAAAAATAATATAAAATTTTTTCTCCATAACCTCATTTTTTTGATAAAATCTATTTCAGCGACCCCATACCCATCTTCAAAAAATCCAAAAATTTTTCCGAAATTCTTTTAGATCACAAGCCTTAATATTCCGCTTCAAGAGTTGCAAAAATCGCAAAAAACGCGTTTGGTGAAACGCTCTAATATGTATAGATAACACAAGGGAACAAGGTATTTGTTGTTTAAGAACTGAATATTGTTTTAAAGGTTATTTGGGACGCTGAATCCAAATCTGCACTTGGTTTTTTTGTACCAGCTCGACTTTTCGCGATATACCGTTATGTCCAAAACTTAGGCACTTCCACTACAAATATTTAAATAACTTGAAAACGGTTCACCATATTCAATTAAAAAAAAAACTTAAACTAAATCAAATGAGCTATATTTCATTGAAATCTGTGCACAACTTTTGATTTTGTCAACAATTTACTTTAATATTTATCCCTTAACTTCCAAATTGAAACCTGCCGATTAATTAAATTTGGTCAGTTAATTAATATTGTAATAGGAGGCAAAACTATAAATTAAACTATAAATAAATTTGCAAATTTGTCATGATTTTCAAAAATACAAAATTTTAATTTTTTTGGGTAGAAACAAAAAAATTCGAAAAATCTGTTATCACCGAACTTAGCATAACTCATTCAATTTTCAATCGATTATTATGTACATACATGTTTTAGAAAGCTACTTTAATATGATATTCAATAAAGCTAATAAAAAGAACAATTTGCCCCCCAACCGATTAACTTTCAGCGTGAAGAAAATTAAAATTTCCATTTTTTTTGTATTTTTTTTTTGAATTGATATTAAAAAATTTGATTTTTTTCAAAGGTAGATAGGTAGAAAGATATCTTTAACAAAAAAACAAAATTTTAAAATCCGGCTTATGAAAAAAAAAATTATGATTTTTTGAACTATAATTTTTTGGAAAATAGGCGAAAATACGATTAGTACCTGTAACTTAAAAATTCGAGCTGATGGAGAAAAATGGAGATTAGATTTAAAATCAGCGACCTCAAATTAGTAAAAAACAGCTATAGAATTCCAAACAACACTCAAAAAGTTCAATTTTGTTCCCTTGTGTAATTGATATTTAATACATTATTTTGTAAGTCGAACTTACACTTGTGTTCTTTTACAATATTTTCGTGTGATATTTTGAGATAACATTTTAGACACGTCTCACTGGCATCCAAGGAAAGGAAAGTAGATGACACGACTAGAAACTCGTCAACTTCCTTTTCAGATTCAGCAATAAGTAGATGTAATGTTAATGATGTAAACATGAACAACAAACAACGATGTAACAAAGGGCAGCATTTTTAGTATGATGATGTGGAAAACAATATGTTTTACAGCAAATCGATCGTTTGCGATTCAACATTCCCCCCTCCGTAAACTTATGATGTTGACATTGAGTTTACTAATTCAAGACGTGACAATCTCCCCGACAGCAATCGTACCACTTAGTGCGTTTGGTGAGGCAAGGTAGGCACTCTCGAATCCATCTTCGCCAAAATGTATCTGCTATTTGACCAACTACACGAAAATTTCTGTTTAAGGTTGTACCACATATATCGAGATCTCCTTTTTCACGAATACCACTCGATGCTCCCAACAAAAAATGATTCGGTGTTAATGCTTTCGATTCGGAGGATTCTAATGGGAGAATTTCGCTCAAAATTGATTTAATTGACCGTATTATGCGCTCCCACGCTCCTCCCATATGGGGTGAGGCAGGAGGAATGAAGCTCCATTCAACCTCTGGATACGTTTTTTCCACATCATCATAATAAACTTTTTCAATTTCATCGATTAAGATGCGATTGGCACCACAAAAATTTGTGCCGTTTTCAGAGAAAATTTTTCTAGGTCCTCAATGTCTAGGAATTGTTTTGGAACCAGTAGAAGTGAATCTGTCGCAAGCGACGGTGATAGTTCAATGTTAACTGCTCTGACAGTCATACAGGTAAATACTACGCCCCAACATTTTCGCGACGTCGCACAGTGGCACCGCCCCATACATTTCTTGGAAAAAATGGAAGGAGTCGTCGTACAGCAATGAAATTTTCCAGAAACACTTCTCTGGGCTAAATTAAGAAATTTTGAAAAAATCTTGGAAAACCGCCTACTGCCACACCCACCTCCCATATAACTGCACTTGCCAACATTTGTATTTTTGGACCTAGGGACTCGAAATTCGAGAGTTCTCCTTATGAATAAAAATTAAAGATATTGGGGATGCCACGCCTACTTTAGATTTTACGCCCATTGAAAGTTGTAGATTTTAGGTATTTTTCTTCCCTGTATAGAATCATATGAAAATTTCATATAAGTAAAAAAATTTTAATTTGTATTCAAAAGTTAAACATGTGTTGTTCCATACAAAAGAAGAGAATATCCACAACAACCCTCCGCGAAAGATATTAACCTTCAAATACACCGAAAATATCGCGTATGATAACATGCATTAAAATCGATGTTACTAAAAGGGACTGTATTTGGCGGTAATTTTTTTTGCTTAATTGAAAGTACAGACTCGGACCTTTCATTTTTTTATAGTTAGAGGGCTAAGCAAGGCAAAGCACATACAGTTTTTTTCCATCAAAAAGTGAAGAGTTGATATTTTTTAGTATAATTATTGATAAATTATAATAATTAGTTTACTTGTCCAATTTCAATAATTTTTTTTTATGTAAGAGTAAGTGCTATATTTTCACTAAAAAATATAACAAAAGCCATAGGTGTAAACTTACACACACAATATGTTCTTTATTTGTACAATAATCTTAATCTCATTTCATTGAATAAATTTCCGTTGACTTCTGTTAGTTTTTTTTAACTACAAAATTTCACTTTTCATAAAAAACCTTGTTGAATTTTTCTTTTCCAAATACTTCTTAATAAAACCATATCATTAAAATTTTAATATTGGAATGTTGAAAACCCCTATTTTTTCCGCCGAAATGCCACTGTGCGTCGTATATTGGCCCAAAATAGTCAATGCCAGTGAACGTGAAAGGTCTCATGAAAGCGGTGATTCGTTCTGCAGGCAGGTTACCCATTTCAGGAGGAACAGGAACTACACGTTGATTTTTACATTTCTGGCAGCCTCGGATTATCTGACGCACCAACGCCCGCATGCCTGGTATAAAAAACCGATGCCTCATTTCGTTAACTACGATTTCAGAGTGATGGTGGTGAAACTTTCGGTGGTAGAAGTCGGCTATAAGTTGTGTGACTTTGTGATATCGGGGTAGAATAATTGGCTGCTTGTAGTCAAATGATACAAAGAGTGCAGCGTCGATTCTGCCTCGTACCCGGAGCACACCACACTCATCTAGATACGGAGAAGATTTGTAAATGACACTCTTTCGACTCACCGTTTGAGATTGAAGTAGCTGTATCTCTTCGTAATATTCATCTCTCTGGCAAATTCTTATAAGAATAATTTCCGCTGCTCTTATTGGAGACATTTCGAATATTTTCACAAGATTTGAGATATTGGGCTTGGTTTTTATCAAACGTTGTAGGAACCGAAGCACAAATATTTAAGCCTTTCGAAATTTTTCCCACTTACTAAATTTTATTGGATCAGGTGAAGATATCCAATTATTTTTCGGTTTCGGAGCGGCTAATTCGCTTGTTGTTTCATTTATTAGTTAAACGTACACTAGCATGCACTTGAATAGGGACAAGAATTTTCAAATGTTGCATTATATTCCTCTCCCAATCGGTTGTTGCTATTGTCGTGTGTATTGCTGTTTTGTGACGTAGACAGTATTAGTAAACTTTTGAGATAAAAGGGAGACGTCGATAATTTACTGTTACCGTTGGTTGTATTGCGTTACTTTTTGCATGCACTTGAATAGGGACAAGTGTGATTTCTTCATTCGCAGTTTAGAGCCACGTGCGAAAGCTTCTATTTAGTCTTCAGATATTCGTTTTATATTTAAAAAAATAATATGGGAATCGGTAAAGCTCTTACATCAAAAGAAAAAGGCAAAATAATTGATTATAAGTAGTGTAATCTCACTTACAGAAAAATTGCTGAAAAAATTGGAAAAAGTAAAAGTGTATGGAAACAACATGAAAGGGCGCAGCAAAAAAGCACTTTCACGTACTGCTGAGCGGCAAATAATTCGAGAAGCTTCAAATTCACACTGTTCTGCTTCCAAAATTCATTTAAATTTAGGATTAACAGCAAGTGTTGACACTGTACGAAGAGTAATACGTAAAGCTGAACATTTAAAAAGATTAAAATTAAAGAAAAAAACACCACTTAACAGCCAACGTAAAGATTATCGTGAAGATTTTGATCGGAATCATATGACTTGGAAGAACGAGTGGCATACCGTGGGTTTTTCCGATGAAAAACGCTTTAATTTAGATGGTCCTGCTGGTTTTAACTTTTACTTTCATGATGTTCGAAAGGAAAAACACTTTCTGTCCCGCCACCATAGTCGAGAGAAAGGTGTTATCGTATGGGGTGCCATCTCATATTATGGAACATGTCAACTACAATTTGTGTCTTGCAAGATGAATGCAACAAATTACATAGGCTTGCTCGAGAAAACGTTTCCCGACATCAATAACTTTTTCGGAACACTACAATGAACTTTCCAGCAGGATAATGCCGCAATCCACACAGTTGGATCGGTAAAAAGCTGGATTCAGAAGGAAAACGTAAATTTAATGCAGTGGCCCCCTTACTCTCCTGATCTCAATATAATAAAGAATGTATGGGGATGGATGACAAGAAAAGTGTATGAGTCTGGGAGACAATTTCAAGACATACAGTCATTGAAAGACGCCATCAACAAAGCCTGGAGCGAAATATCCTTAAATTATTTAAAGTCTCTATATGATTCCATCCCTGATAGAATTTTTGAGCTTATTTCGAACAATGGTGATTTTATTTGAGTTTTAAGTTATATGGTAGAACATTAATTTAAAAACTCTTGTCCCTATTCAAGTGCATGCCAGTGTAGTTAACGATGTCGCATTTTGGCCACTCATTTTCGGAACGATAAAGAAAATCTGGACCGTTGTACTATCTTGAGTTTTCATGAATTTCTATCCTGCTATTAATTTTAGTTCCATAGTGCGCTACGTTTTGATTTGTGGGAACCCAACGCCACTCATCTACATTTGAATCCTGTAAGATTTCGCCGACTCTGACAGCAACGAATTGATGAAACTTTCAGGCTTCGAAAAGTATCTTTAGAATCCGTCCAAAATATACTTTGTTTAATATCAATAGAAACTTCGCCTTTTATAAATTTCGCCAATCTTAACCCCAAAATGGCCGCCATAAGTTCCATTCTAGGAACAGAAATTCCGAGTTCTCCTCTTTCACGAATACCACTCGATGTTCCCAACAAAAAATGATTCGGTGTTAATGCCTCCGATTCAGAGGATTCTAATGGGACATACGTTAGAGGTCGCATATTTAATATTTTTTCTATATCTGCTAAGGCAGCTCGTAACGTCTCTTCGCGTAAGTTCTTTTCGGGAAGAATTCCGTTCAAAATTGATTTAATTGACCGTATTATGCGCTCCCACGCTCCTCCCATATGGGGTGAGGCAGGTGGAATGAAGCTCCATTCAATCTCTGGATACGTTTTTTCCACATCATCATAAGAAACTTTTTCAATTTCATCGATTAAGATACGACTGGCACCTCGGAGCGGCTAATTCGCTTGTTGTTTCTTTTATTAGTTGAACGTAGTTAACGATGTCGCATTTTGGCCACTCATTTTCGGAACGATAAAGAAAATCTGGACCGTTGTACCATCTTGAGCTTTCATGAATTTCTATACTGCTATTAATTTTAGTTCCATCGTCCGCTACGTTTTGATTTGTGGGAACCCAACGCCACTCATCCACATTTGAATCTTGTAAGATTTCGCCAACTCTGACAGCAACGAATTGATGAAACTTTCCGGCGTCCGAACGTATCCAATAAAATACATCTTTAGAATCCGTCCAAAATATACTTCGTTTAATATCAACTTCGTCTTTTATAAACTTCGCCAATCTTAAACCCAAAATGGCCGCCATAAGTTCCATTCTAGGAACAGAAATTGGTTTAAGTGGTGCGACCCGTGTCTTGGAAAGAACTAGGCTGTTAATTGCTATACCATCTCTATTTGACCTGAAATATGTAATTCCACACTCGCATCTCGGTTGAAATTCGGTCGCCGTCTTGGAATTTTTATTAGACTGGTATTTTGCAATTTCCTTGTCCAGTTAACCCATTATGCTTTTTCAGTCTCACGAATTGGGTCATCCCATTAAACGTCCGATCTCCACACGTCTTGTAGAATAATTTTCGCCTCCACAACAAAAAAAACCCAATAGTACTAAAGGGTCGAAAATCGTCATTATAATACGGAGAAGCTGCCGTTTTGTTGGGGTAATTGATTCACTCAAGTCAAAGGTTGTGAATTTATAAAAAAAAAACGTGAATTGATCAGATTCTGGAAGCCACCACACTCCGAAAACCTTTCCGTGTTGAGATTCAGGATCACTTAAGCACTTATTTTTTTTTCTTCGCGAGTGTCCATTAAGAAACTCTAGAACCGGCCTAGAATTGGAAATCCACCTTCTCATTTCAAACCCGCCTTCGTTGTGTATAAACCTTACAGCAGTCGAGAGCTGTTTCATTTCTAATTCGCTGTCGACGCTCTGAAGCCAGTCGTCAAAAAAGGTGTTCTGTTTTATGGCCTTTACAGCCAGAGGATACTTTTCTTCAAAACGGTCGGCATTTCTGTTTTTTATATAGTTGGCCAACGACGGGGAACACGACGCTCCAAATGTCATCACTGTCCTTACATAAGTATCAGGTTCTCGCGACATGTCACCATCACGCCAAAGGAATTTCTGTGCAGTTTGGTCGCTGTCTATTATTCGCACCTGGTGGAACATTTATCTTATGTCACCACAAAGAGCTATCTCCCGTTCTCGGAAGCGAATAAGTATTCCAATCAACGACATCATCATGCCGGGTCCTTTATAGAGCACTGAATTCAGGGCGGTATCGTTAACCTTTGCTGAGGCATCCCATACAATTCGCAATTTATTTTTATTTACGTTGTTGACCACAAAAATAGGTAGATACCATGATTTTCTACTTAAATTGGTTTCGTTACCAGAAAGCTTTTTGGATGATATGGATGAACCTTCGTCGATCAGAGCTAATGTTTTTATTTTGACGTCATTACCATACAAAATCACTGGTATACATCTGGCATGAAACAATACTGTATTCCTCTGTTCTTTGTTTTGCTCTACCTTTTCTTGTCGTAAACTGTTTCTGCTGTCGTTGCTGCCGTTCTGCAGTGAGAAAAGAGAATGATAATTGTCATCTCTATTACGTTTTAAAATCACACGAATTCTATTTTTAGACTAACTGGCTGAGATACATTAGGAAGCTTCGGTCAAGGTATCTAATTACTGTAGTCAAGCCAAGCTTACGGTGGTTCAGCGGATGAATGTCCGGCTAGAATTTCTGAAGCCCAGGTTCAATTCCTGAACCCGGCAGATACTTTTATATATTTTTTTTTTTTTGTTTTAATATTTTTCCTTTCCATTATTTTTATTTTGTCTTCGTGACATTGAATTGAACCTTAGGGTTATTTGAAGTCTGTTGCTAGGCAGGTTATATCGTTCCCTTAATAAAACAATAGTGTATAATTTTTTTAGTGTTTTGAGAAAATCGAGTTTAAAGTTTTCGTCAAATCGAATGTCTATGAAATTTTTGAAGAAGAAATTATGCAGTACTTTCTCCAATGACCTTTTGACACACTTTGTGGAAGTAGATTTTTATGACATTTTTACCAGGCATAGAATAAATGATGGAGATTCTAAATATGCAATAAAAAAATAATGGTGTATGAGCACATACACTATTGTTATATTAAGGGGACGATATGCGGAGCATAGTGGTACGTATATAATAAATACTATCTTGCCCGCTTTCTCTTATGCTTAACCTTAGAACATTACTGCACTTTGTTCATTTATCGCCGTGCGTTTTGGGCTATAATAATTATTAGTGGTGAATAAATAGCAAAGGCGGTCAGCGAGGTTATAAAGTAGTTCAAGAAGCAAAAGAACATTAATTGGATTTAAGCAGTGAATTGCGAAAAGTGAAGTGCGATCGGAGAATCTTGGTCATTATAAAACCTAAATTAACGCATAAAAACAATAAGTCCTATTAGTGAGACAATACTTTGGTTACATAAAATTCATTGGCGAATATTATTTAAGGTATTTTAAAGTGTTTTTTTTTTTAATAAGTCAAGTAAAATTGGGTGTTTTATATTTTGTCATAGAACTTTGTTCGCTCCTCTCGTACACGTAATGAGAGTCATCAGTTTTTATTTTATTTTCCCAAGGGCAAAAAATTTTTGTAACATATAATTCTATCATGTAATGTTCTGAAACCGGAGCAGTTTTGACGAAAACATGGAAATAAACTTAATCAAAGGCAGTGAAAACTTGAAAAATCATTAAAAATTTTACAAAAATCTAACTTTGAAGTGCCATAACTCCGTCATTTATGATCGGATTTTAATCAGCTATCGTTTTTTTAAGAAATAATTTTATTATCTTTTATTTTCGTCACAGTTCGGTGACATCGGTGAACTAAAACCAGAGAAAATGGAATTTAAGTACACCTGCCTTTTTTCAAAACACTAAAAATGGAATTTACCTTATCTCAAAAACTGTTCTACTTTCCACATATCTGAGAGCATATTTGAATTCAGCGTGAAATTTTACATTAAAATGTATTATTAAATGTCCCTTTTGAAATTTTGTGACATAGTGTTACAGGCGATCATTAATCTTTTTCCAAATTTTTCGAAGCAAGGTCTAGGTAGAACACGGCTAATTACTCACGAAATTGATGTTGGGACTGCGAAACCAATTAAGCAACGATTCTACCCGATTTCTCCGGCCGTAGAGAAAGTAATGTTTACCGAAATAGATCATATGCTAGCGTTAGGTGTGATTGAGCCCTCTCAGTCCTCTTGGAGTTCCCCGATGCGGTTGGTAGTTAAGCCTAATAATATTAGATTGTGCCTTGATGCACTCAAATTGAACCAGGTGACTAAAAAAGAAGCTTACCCTCTTCCAAGCATTGAAGGGATATTTGCACGTTTGCCAAAGGGGCATATAATTTCGAAACTGGACTTAAAAGACGCTTACTGGCAAGTTGGTGTAAGCGAGGAAGCGAAAGCATTACCCGCTTTTACTGCCCCTTTTACCAGTTTGTTGTTATGCTATTCGGGTTGTGCAACGCACCACAAACCATGTGCCGCCTCATGGATCAATTAATTCCACCCGATTTAAGACACTGCGTGTTTGTATATCTTTGACGATCTGATTATCGTGTCAGAAGATTTCCCGAGTCACATTTCGATCTTAGTAAGAATAGCAGAGGAATTTAGAAAAGCTAATCTTACACTTAATGTGGAGAAAAGTCATTTCTGCATGACACAAGTGAAATATATTTTGTATATAATAGGAAATGGTGCTATAAAAACAGATGCTGAAAAGGTAACAGCTATAGCTAACTGACCAGTACCTCGAACGCTGAAACAAGTTCGCGGGTTCCTAGGGCTAGCAGGTTGGTATAGACGTTTCATCGAAAACTTTTCCACTCTTACTTTTCCAATCACCGAAACTCTGTATACAAAGCGAAAGTTCACGTGGACTCCTGAGGCCCAAGTTGCTTTTGATGAGGTGAAGAAACGTTTGACCACCGCGCCCGTCTTAGCCAACCCCGACTTTTCAAAAAAGTTTTATCTTCATTGCGATGCTTCCGATTATGGCATCGAAGCAGTTTTAGTTTAATGGCGATGACAAACCCATCGCGTATATGTCCAGAAAACTAAATTCTGCTCAAAGAAACTACAGTGTGACAGAAAAGGAATGTCTGGCGGCTGTAGAAGCAGTGAAACGATTCCGATGCCATCTAGAAATGCAGGAATTTGAAATCATTACCGACCACTCGTCCTTATTGTGGTTATTAAAGCAGTCTGACTTGTCTGGAAGATTAGCCCGATGGGTATTCAAACTTCAATCTTATACATTTTCAATAAGCCATAGAAAAGGTAAAGAACATATCGTGCCTGATGCGTTATCCCGAATAACCCCTGATGAAGTTAGTAGCGTTGAAATTGTAGACCCGGAAATTGATTTAAACTCGCCTTGTTTTGAAGACTCAGATTACGTGGAATTAAAAATGAAAATTAATGCAAGCCCCTTAAAGTATCCCGATTTGAGGATAATCGACAAATTTGTTTACATTAGAACAACATTTTATACGGGTGATAATGTTGAAGAACAGTCCGCTTGGAAATTGTGGGTTCCTAGTAAACTTCGTGAGTCTGTAATATATCGGTTACATAACTCTAAAATAACTGCTAACGGAGGCATGTCTAAAACCTTGGATTTAATTAGACGTAATTTTTATTGGTCAGGTATGGTTTTAGATGTACGTAATTATATAAGGGACTGTGATATTTGCAAATGTACTAAAGCTCCTAATGTCGTTCTAAGACCCGAAATGGGAAAGGCCGTAGTAACAGTAAGACCTTTCCAACGGATGTATATCGATATCCTTGGGCCATACCCACTAGACCTGGCGTTAAAAAGTTTTTTTTGGAATCTTGAGTGTGGGTAGCGATTAAAATATGAGAAACGATGCCAAAATTGATATAGCGAATTTTCAGGTTGATCGGATTGTGCCAACCCGTGCCCCAATGAGGTCAAACGTCAACATTTTTTAAAAACCACAAAAAACTCTTTTAATTGCTTTTTGTTAGTTTTTTTATAAATAAAATTACTATATACATAATGTTTTTTCCTTAATTTTCATTAAAAGGGTTTATAAGTTTTATTTTAAATCAGTAAAGATTTTGTATAGAGTGGGAGGTCCTTACGTTAACCCTCTACAATGTGCAGCAAATACTGTTTATAGTCTTCGTTGTGTGTTAAGCATTTGTAAGAGTCAGTTATTAGTCTGACTATTTTTTCGACGGCATTCACAACAGTAATGCTTTTGACGATCAGCTTCCCTTTAAAAAATGCTTGGCCGTAGAAATTTGATGGATTAAAGCGTAAGAAATCCATAGAAATCTCCAAACGAGTAAAAAAATATTTTGTGTTCGTAGTCAGAAAAGAGCTCAAATACTGGGATGTGAATAATTTGAAATTATTAACATCATCACAGATATAATGGTATTTATCAGACTTAGACCATCTTTTCTTTTATTTCTGAGTCTACATGTGGTCAAAAAAGGCAAGTGCAACTGTTTTCTTCGATAAATACCACTGTATTTTTCCAATAGCGCTGTATATATTTTAAGTATCAAAACAGCCAATAATCCTCTTCCAATAGCGCTGTATATAGTTTAAGTATCAAAACAGCCAATAATCCTCTTTATTAGTTGCATATTACTATTTGGAATATAGAGACTTACTAAAAAAAATTCACATATTACGAGTTCCATTCAACTGAAACGCAGAAATTTTAAAGTGTGCGTGAAAAATATAAATTTTTAAACAATAGATGTCCCTGTACATGAAATTTGCATGTGACGTCACTCCAGGTGCACGAAATGTGAAACTGGGAATGCTACCACCAATAAATATAAATGCAAGTTATATAAGTTCTCTATAATCATGCCGAATATGTACTTTCGCTTAATATTTAAGACAAAAGGGCCGTTTTTTGCAGCAGTTATGTCAAAACATATAATTTCTAATGAATTCAGAATATCAATTTGTAGCAAATAGGCGTAAACTGATTGAGCTACTGTAGAACCAGTTTAATCTTCAATGCTGGGGATAGCTATAAATTTTTCATAGTTCTATCACGTCAACCCAGTAGCCAAACGAACAACTTTAGCTATTCCAGCAATTGCGTTTCGTGGCATGATGGTTAGAAAATGCGACTACCATGCGGGAGATCTCAGGTTCAATTCCCGCCTATATTTATCTTTCTAAAAATAGAAAGCGTTTTAATTTCCAGCAACGCGGAAAGCTGTCCTATACATTCATGAGGTGTAAAGGAAAATTAATTTTTTTAAGTAAGGTCTAAATCTGATAAAGACCATTATATCGGTGATGATGTTAATAATTTCAAATTATTCACATCCCAGTATTTGAGCTCTTTTCTGACTACGAACACAAAATATTTTTTTACTCGTTTGGAGATTTCTATGGATTTCTTACGCTTAAATCCATCAAATTTCTAAGGCCAAGCATCTTTTAAAGGGAAGCTGAACGTCAAAAGCATTACTGTTGTGAATGCCGTCGAAAAAATAGTCAGACTAATAACTGACTCTTACAAAAGCTTAACACACAACGAAGACTATAAACAGTATTTGCTGCACATTGTAGAGGGTTAACGTAAGGACCTTCCAGTCTATACAAAATCTTTACTGATTTAAAATAAAACTTATAAACCCTTTTAATGAAAATTAAGGAAAAAACATTATATATATAGTAATTTTATTTATAAAAAACTAACACAAAGCAATTAAAAGAGTTTTTTGGTGTTTTTTAATAAATGTTGACATTTGACCTCATTGGGGCACGGGTTGGCACCATTCGATTAGCCTGAAAATTTCCTATATCAATTTTGGCATCATTTCTCATATTTTAATCGCTACCCACACTCAAGATTCCAAAAAAGGCTTTTTAACGCCAGGTCTAATACCCACGTTCCAAATCCGGTCACATCGGACTGTTAATCATTTTAGATTGCTTTTAAAACAAATTTTTCACATATATGGTGTTCCTGAGTATTTGATTAGTGACAATGGGTCTCAGTTCAAGGCAAATGACTTCAACGCGTTTCTAACCGAACTTGGAGTAAAGCACATCTATACCGCTTTATACTCCCCTCAGTCCAACGCGTCTGAAAGGGTAAATCGGTCAATTATCGCTGGAATCAGGGCACATTTGAAAAAATACCAAAGATTGTGGGATGAACATTTAAGTTCAATCAGTTGTGCTTTACGAAATCCATCAAGGTATCAAGTGCTCGCCCTATTTTGCTACATTTGCGTTCAATATGATTACCCATGGCGATTCATATACGTTACTGTATAATCTACAACTTTTAGATAACCCAACTTAATTCTGGATAAGGTAAGCCAAGGCTCAGTGATTAATTGATAAAGTTCTAAATTAAGTGTTTCTTTGACCAGATTTACATTTTCCAATCAAATCATATTACTTTGCCAATATCCTCATTTTCGTGATATCCTGGAATATTGCGGAAAGAAGGATGCAATATTTATGTGGAAAATATATACTGCGTGGAAGACCTTTTTGTAGATTCAACGGTGAGAATCCACCCGTTTGACACCAGCATAAAACCTCATAATTATTCAACTTTATCAAATTAAGCTCTAAGTTCTTAAAATACCCTCCAAGTTTTGGTTGAAAACGTATCGCAATTTGGATTAGATAAACTTTCGAAGCCATATTTTTTCTTTCTCTGGGATACCTGTTCCAGAACACCATTTTAAATATCACAACATCTACGGTACATGCCTGCGGATTAAGAACGACCTAATTATTTTGTCATTTTGGACACATGGTGTCGACAGAGTAACGAAACAAATTGTCTCCGAATCAATTTAGAGCCACCGCAGGATTTATCCGGCGGGATAATTGGTTAACATTTACATCAATGCAATTATATAATCTTGGAACTACGAGACTAAGATTTAACTACATAAATTAGAACTAAGCAAAAGTATACAGTATCAGCTAATTAAAATCTTTGTCTTTTATTTTGTAAATGCAAAATTTATGATTTTTGTTTCACCCCATTAGCAGCAACCCAATTAATCATCGAGGCCTCGACAAATTCTTTAAATCTGCAAATTGGTGAGTTACTTTTTCCTTCTTAATCAAAAATTTGCATTTTTTGTAACTTAAATGGATTTTGAGTCTACTTATAAATTTTTGGTTTTTATTTCCCTTTGATTTTTTCTGATATGATTAAAATTATTTAATGTCTTCAATTCTCTTGAATTGATGTCTTGCAACATGTTCGTAATTTTTTCAAACTTTTAAATATTTTCTTATAATAGTAAATTAAATAAAAGATTGCAAGGCACCAATTGAGACTTTGAAAAGGTTCATTAGCATACTTGCTATATTGTAAATTAAAATAATGGATTGAATTTCAATAATTTTTAAGTATCTAATCAGCCCTATTCTGCGTTTCGATTACGCACAGATTTTCTCCGTTTTGGCAACTTTGGTATTCTGCGTTCCGTTCCGCTTTTCTTTCGATTGTAGCTATTCTACATTACGAAAGTAGTTACGTTTTTGTAAGTTGTAATTTAGCTGGCGGAGTTTGCGTAAAAAAAATACAAAATATAAAATAGTATTTAGAAAAATGTAAGTATCAAATAGATAAATGTTTTTTATTTCTTTTTACTTATTTCTGATGTTTATTTCATTTATTACTGGTCAAAAACAACAACGCCCGCGGAATACGAAAAGCTGCTAGCTTTCATGGCCAAAAATTAGGTTTGGACGGACTGGAAATGCTATATCAAGCGGAAGCTCTCCCACAACAGACAGGAGAGAATGAGCACCGGAGGAGGCGAATGTCGTTTGCAGCGCATTACTCCCCTTGAAGAGAGGGTTATCTAGTTGACGGGACTGTGCATACTGATCCGCGTTGTCATCCTCTTCCAACAAAAACGCCGCTGCTATCAATTCCATTTCTCTAAAAAAATAAACAAAATTTAATTGTTCAGCTGCAATCTTGCAAACTTTATGCTTTAGGTTTTTGCTTTGTTTGCCGTTTACTTAACAATTTTTACACAATTGCTTATATGTTTTGTTTCGTTTTTTTCCGTTCCACTGACAAAACAGCTTATTGTGAATACACACTTGCTTCCTCATTTTCTTTCGATTCAGTTTTTTGCTGGAATACCAATTTACGATCCGTGCGTAGCGGAATGCGGAGGCGTAATCGAAATGCAGAATAGCCCTGAATATATATATATGGATTTGTTGAGAATATTAATAAAATTTGCATTATGCAACAGATGAATATGTAGGTAATTTAGATTTTGGGGTTTTGGAAATACGAGTGGCTGCCAAAATTATGGTTGGGATATTGGGTTTAGAGGCCAGAGTTCCAGAAGAACTTGGAATTTAATTTAAAGTAGAGCGATGACTAAACAAACCGACGAGTTTTCAACATTCTAGCCATATTGGGGCATATCAACATCGTTTTAAATTTTTTGGTTAGATTTCATTTCACCTAGTTTCTGTGTTGTATCTAGTTTCTGTTTCTTTTAGGGAGTCTATAACAAATTTTTTGTTTATGTAGATTTTTGGAAGGTGATTGAGCAAGGAGATTCGAACCCCCCACCCGACTGCTAGCTAGCGTACAAAGGCTCCCAGTCTTCTTTGCTCTCCAAACATTCTTTTTATTTTTTATCCATCTACTTCTAAAATCAAATGCAAATTTACGCAAAACAGTCGACAGTGTTGATGGTATCAAATGCCATTTTTTTTGGAAGAACCAGCATTTAAGTAAATTGAACATTACAAAAGTAAATGGCGCCCAATGTGGGGCTCTAGCACATACCAATCTTAACTGACGAATGCATATTCCTACCTGTGTATCGTAGATTTGAAGGGAAAGGCTTTGTTCCGCACATTCTAACTAAAAATAGAGTTCATATTAGTCGAATAATTTAGATCTTTTCTTTTTCAAGGCTTTACAGAGAATCTGAATACTATTTAGAATTCTTTGGATTTTCAGATGTGTGATTTGTAATTCGGATAAACTGACCTAGAATCTTTCTAATTAGGCTTTCGTTCGCTGTGGAATCTTGAAAAATAATTTTTCTTTTATTTGATTATTTGAGGCGTGAAATTTTGCTATTGCAATGACCAAATTAAGCGGTTATTGGTATCCTAGTTTCTTTAGGATTTACTTTAATATGGCTTAGACATTCGGCTCGATTCTAGATGCAGACGACACTTCATATAAGTTCTAAGTTGCGTATTGGTTATGACTAAGGCTCGCACCTGTACTGTTTTTTCGCAGTACTGTACTGTTTTTCGATATCAAAAACTGCGTACTGCTTTTCTCCCTCAAAGTACTGTTTTTCGATACTTTAATACAAATATAAACGGCGAACTGCGAATTCATGAAATAATATGGTTTACTTCAAAAATAAGCTCGAAGAAACACTGAAAATACGTCAAGAGGATATTTTTTATCTCCAGCTGAAAAGCAAAAACTTAGTGACAATGGGTACAATTCGATTGAGATGGCTGCTTTACGCACCGATTTTTTCAGTAATTTTGCCTGCTTTGATTTAAACGCTTTTATACTAATAGAATCAAGTCGAATCCGTTATGAACAAGTTAAGCGAATACAATTTGTACAATGCCTATGAAAATGCGGTATATTTGAACATTCAATTTAGATATATCAAAAACGAGCGACAAAATTATGCAATGGAGAGAAGGCAATATTTCGAATGCGGATCGGTGGGTGGAGATATTTATTCATCTCAATAACGCTGATTTTGAATTCAAAGAAATTGCCAATATCGTTCAATATATTTTATGTTTTCCAGGAACTTCAGCATCAGTGGAGCGAATCTTTTCTGCAGTGAACAAAACTTGGACGTCAGACAAAACCCGATTAGATGTGCAAATATTGAAGGCGATTCTGACCGTCAAATGTAATATGAAGTACAAATGCGTTGATTTCTACATATACCTCAAAACGAAGCCGGCATTGCTTATTCAAATTGCTTCAAGCGACAAATACAAAACAACTACAAAAGTTGATTCTGGAAATGATTGTTAATTTTTTTACATATTGAATAATATATATGCTATTTAAATATGTACTGCGAGAAGTACTTGTTTATGAGCGCCTCAGGTTGAACCGCACAGCAGTTACTAAAACACGCATACATACGCACACCCGCATGCATGCGTTAGCGGTCCACCTGCAGTTTTGTCGTTCATTCTTTGTTGTTGTCTTCGTCTTCTTAAGACGTCGACTAAGAGTTGACAAACAGCAAAGCATAAACGACATAAATCAGTATTCATGTAACCGCGGAATAAACCAGTGCGTCCCCCCGTGAAAAAAAGTCGGACAAACAACAACAAGAACATATGGTAGAAAAGAAGAAGCCGAAAAATTCTACAGTGGGTGCCAAAAGTGTGATACCGTGAAAAACTCTAACTAAATAAATAAAATTTGTGCTACCTACTTAAAACTAACATTTTAATAAATAAAAGTGGAACTCTTAATAAATACAAATTGTGCTAAATACTTAAAAATTTTGCTAAACTAACCTAGAACACTTGAAAATTCGAAAATTAGGTAGTTAGCACAACAAAATTTGAGCTACATATAAATCTAAATTTTGCTAAACTAACCTAGAACACTTATAAATTAAAAATTTTGCTACTTACCTATAATACAATTTTTTGCAAAATAATACAATAATACAATAACCTACAAAACTAATATTTTTATCGGAAAAATTAACCTAAAAATTTGCTATAAATATTGGATTTACAAATAAACATAACGGTAGCACAATTCGAAAGTGTGGAAAAACAAAAAACAACCAAATCACACAAAACGGAACAATTTAAAAAAAAGAACATTTACATAAAGTGGAAAACAACAACAGAGCAAAATAGCAACAGAGGAGACAATTTGGAACCCAGACCCGAAGACAACGGTTATATCACAGCAAAAACAACGCAGAAGAGCCAAGTAACGGGAAACACCAGACCCAACACAAAAGAGCCACACAAACACACACAGGTACATATCGCGACACAGAAGGGAATAGAGCAGTAAGTGCATAAAAAAAAGCGCTAAAAACAAGTAAAAGATATAACGGGTGAAGCAAAGCTTGCTTTTACATATGTACAATTGCTGCATGACCCTTTGACTCTTTTTCTTGTCGCTATGTGATACAGTATGTAGAAAATTCTAGAAATTCTGACTCACGACTAAAGGACAATTTTGAATAATAATTGTCGACCCATGGCAACATAAAATTTTTTGAATTTAGCATGAGACCAAAACTTGCTAAATTTAAAATTTCGACTCGATGCCAACGAAAATTCGTGGAGATTTAAACACAATACAAATAAAATTTTCGACCTAGAATTAGAAAATTTTTGGAAAAATTTTCGACTCGCTTCAAATAAAAAATTTTTGGATAATTTTTTCATCGTGCCGAAGCAAATATACTTGCAAAAAATTTTTTCTACTCAAACAAAACAAAATTTTCGACCTAGAATTAGAAAATTTTTGGAAAAATTTTTCGACTCGCTTCAAATAAAAAATTTTTGGATAATTTTTCGTCGTGCCGAAGCAAATATACTTGGAATAATTTTTTCTACTCAATCAAAATAAAATTTTCGGCCTAGAATTAGAAAATTTTTGGAAAAATTTTCGACTCGCTTCAAATAAAAAATTTTTGGATAATTTTTTCGTCGTGCCGAAGGCAAATATACTTGGAAAAATTTTTTCTACTCAATCAAAACAAAATTTTCGGCGTAGAATTAGAAAATTTTTGGAAAAATTTTCGACTCGCTTCAAATAAAAAATTTTTGGATAATTTTTTCGTCGTGCCGAAGCAAATATACTTGGAAAAATTTTTTCTACTCAATCAAAATAAATTTTCGACCTAGAATTAGAAAATTTTTGGAAAAATTTTTCGACTCGCTTTAAATAAAAAATTTTTGGATAATTTATTCGTCGTGCTGAAGCAAATATACTTGGAAAAAAATTTTTCTACTCAAACAAAACAAAATTTTCGACCTAGAATTAGAAAATTTTAAAAAAAAAATTTCGAATCGCTACAAATAAAAAATTTTTGGATAATTTTTTAGTCTGACCAAAGGCAAATATACTTGGAAAAATTTTTTCTACTCAATGAAAATAACATTTTCGACCTAGAATTACAAAATTTTTGGAAAAATTTTTCGACTCGCTTCAAATAAAAAATTTTTGGATAATTTTTTCGTCGTGCTGAAGGCAAATATACTTGGAAAAAAATTTTCTACTCAATCAAAATAAAATTTTCGACCTAGAATTAGAAAATTTTTGGAAAAATTTTTCGACTCGGAAATTAGAATTAGAATTAGAAAATTTTTGGAAAAATTTTACGACTCGCTTTAAATAAAAAATTTTTGGATAATTTTTTCGTCGTGCTGAAGGCAAATATACTTGGAAAAATTTTTTCTACTCAATCAAAATAAAATTTTCGACCTAGAATTAGAAAATTTTTGGAAACATTTTTCGACTCGCTTCAAATAATTTTTTTTTGTGGATAATTTTTGTCTTGCTGAAATCAAAAATTTTTTTTGGAAAATATTTTTTCTCGACTCGATACAAGCATACATTTTTTTTGACCCTTATTGGAAAAATCTTCTTTGAAAATTTTATCAAACTTGGGCATTTAAAAAATGGATAAAATATTGTCTGAAAAATACAAAAATTGCGTCAACGACCTAGAGGATTTCGAAAGTGTTTACAATGTTGGAAATTTCGATGACGCCTTGGAAGCAACTAGAGTGGAGCTGAATTCTTTATGGGACCAACTGAAGAGAAGCTATACGATTGTCGTGATCGAATTCCCGAAGAAGGAGAAATCAAAATCGACAAAAACAAACTTCGAACCCATTATAAGGAAGTATTAGATACCTACAAACGGGTTCTTAGCTCTCTTAACGAAAAAATACAAAAAATGAAGGACCGTCAAATGGAAGAAAAACTAGCCCGCGAATCTGAGATACAAACAAACGGAATGAAGCAGACACACCAACCTTTTTAAGACTTCCACCGTGTGACGCAGACACTTTCCGCGGAGGATACCAAGCCTGGCCGAGCTTCAGAGACCTGTTTACGACCCTATACATCGAAAATAAAAAGTTAAGCAATGTTGAAAAGTTATTTCATTTCACACAAAAAACTGCCGGAGAACCAAGGGAGATAATCAGTCAAGTCCCTTTGACCCATGATGAATTCGACATAGCATGGAAGAATTTGGTGGACCGGTACGAAAACAAAAGAATGCAAGTGAACGAACAGTTGAAAGCCTTATTTAATTTGCCAGTTGTCTCGGTAGACTCGGGTGCCTCTATTCAAAAATTACAGCGAACAATAAAAAGTTGTACTCAAACTTTAGAACTTATTTTAACTTATCTTTGCTCAACAAAATTGCCCAGACCCTTTCTAGAGGAATTTGAAAATTCGCTTAAAGATTGTACTGTGATTCCAAGTTGGAAAGAATTTGACACATTCTTAACGCACAAGTTCAAAACTCTGGAATCAGTTGGCAATATTAAACCCAGTTCCTCAAAATATAATCAGCCTAGACCCGATTATAATAAAAAGGAAAAAAGGGTGAGCAAATTCCAGACAAATGTTTCACAGAAACCTCATCCCACGATGGGACAAAATAACCAGAACACACAACAGTACAGTGGACCTCGTTCAAAAAAGGAACAAAATTGTCAACTTTGCAGGTAAAATCACCTTTTACGAGTGTGCCCGAAATTTCTCGAAAAATCTGTCAATGATCGAATTTCACATCTTTGTTATAACTGTATTTTATCTAACCACGGGGTCAAGGATTGCAAAAGTCGTTACAGTTGTCGAGAATGTAGGCAAAGGCACAATATTTTGCTGCATAAAGGTAATGAAAACCGATCTTCAACTCACGAACCAGCAAGAGATAACTCTCAACCTAGTACTAGCACAGCGGCGTTAAACACAATAATACAGTCCACATCTCAAATAGAATCCCCTAATATCACGACCTTGACCCTACAACAAAGAATATCACCTAAAGTTCAGACACAAGCTACATTGTTATTCACTGCCATCGTCCAAATACAAAATGGAGGACAGCGTTACGATGCCAGGGCGATTATTGACTCTGGTTCCCAATCCACTTTCATCATTGAAAAACTAAGAAATATGCTTCGTCTTCCAACAAAGAAAAACCTAGTTCATGTTTCCGGAATAAATCAAAACGAATCGGAAACCAGCACCAAATCTTGTTTCTTTCATCTTTGTTCACGAGTTGACACTAGCTTTGAGCTAGAAGTGTGGGCACCGATTTTGAGGACACTTCTTAAAATTTACCACTACGAACACTCGATGAAACAGAACTTAAATTCGCTGCCGAACTTGAGCTAGCAGACCCTAAATTCTACGTTAGTAGACCCGTTGATCTTCTGATTGGAATTGGACCCCTCATATACACAATAGGAGTTCCTATGAAGTCTATCGGAACCCTTTTAGCCCAAAAAACGGTTTTCGGGTGGATAGTTGGAGGACCCATTAATCAGGAGACCCGCAACGCTAATAAAATCTCGTTACATAATACAACATCAATCGAAAAAGTCATCACACGTTTTTGGGAGGTGGAAGAAACCCCAAAAAAGATTTTGAGGTCTGAGAGGAAGATACATTTTGTGAAGAAAACTTCAAAGCCACGACAATACGAGACTCATCTGGAAGATATATTGTGACCCTACCATTCAAAAATTGTGAAGGTTTAGGAAGTTCCAGAAATATTGCGTTGGCACAGTTTTATAGAATGTAGAGAAAACTTCTAAAGACACCTGACATTAAGGAGCAGTACGACTCCGCCATCTTGGAATATTTGGATTTGGGACACAAGAGAAAAATATCAAACATAGAAATAGACACGAGCCCAAATTATTATCTGCCACATCACGCTGTTATTAAGCCAGATAGAGTAACAACAAAGCTTAGAGTTGTCTTTAATGCCTCCACCTCTAATAAAAGGAGCCTCAATGACAATCTATACCAGGACCCATACTACAACAAGACCTCGTCATACAAATATTGAAATGGAGGTTCTTTAAGTATGTATTTAATGCAGACGTTACCAAAATGTATCGGGCAAATCGTCGTAGACCCCACTTAAACAAAATTTCAAACGACCCGGTAGAAGTTTTGAACTTATGACCGTAACCTTTGGCATAAATTGCGCACCCTTTTTGGCCATACGAACTATATTACAACTTGCGAAGACGTAAAGGTCACATATCCCCTAGCCTCACAAATAATTCAACAAAATTTGTACGGTTGATGACGTTTTAGCCGGTGGACATACAGTAGAGCAGGCAATAGCCTCGAGAAAACAACTCGCTACTGCCTTGGCCTCAGCCGGTTTCGAATTGAGGAAATGGTGTTCAAATGACCCTAAAATTATCCATCAGATTCCATCAGACTGATTTTTACCCTAAATTGGCTAGATTTGTCAGAGGATTTATCAAAGACTCTGGGAATCAGATGGAGCATATCAACCGACGCTTTTGGTTTTACTTCGCCACTTATTAAGAAAAACTTAGCACCAACAAAAAGAGAAGTTTTGTCAACAATCGCCAAATTTTTCGACCCGTGCGGATGGCTAGCTCCTATCATCATTGTGGCAAAGCTGATAATGCAACAAGTCTGGCTAGATAAGGTAGAATGGGACGAAGTATTGAAGACCCCAACACAAATGAGCTGGCAACATTTTGTCAAAAACTGCCCGTCAATAGACTACATTACAGTCCCAAGATGGGTCCAGTTTAATCCATCAAGTACTGTGGAAATTCATGGTTTTTGCGACGCATCTGAAAAAGCTTATGCTGCCACCTTATATATTCGCATCGAAAACGACTACACAACTGATACCTTTTTGTTAGCAGCCAAAACTCGCGTTGCTCCAATAAAAAAAATCTAATTACCTAGACTTGAGCTGTGTGGAGCTGTGCTTTTATCGACCCTAGCAGCTTCGATTCTTCCAAAACTACAAATTTCTAACTTCTCGACACAATATTGGACCGACTCAACAATTGTTCTGGCCTGGCTAAAAAAGCCACCCTGTTCTTGGAGTACATTTGTGGGAAATCGAGTCTCAGAGATTGTAGACAATGTTGGAAATGAAAATTGGCGACACATTGACTCTGAATGTAACCCAGCTGACATTGCAAGCCGTGGGTGTTCGCCAGAGGAACTGAAATCTACGCAGCTATGGTGGCACGGCCCTCAATGGTTCAAAATGCCAAAAGATCGGTGGCCTATCCATGAAATTCAAGAAGATACTAACTTAGAAGATAAAGCGATTAAAGTTTTCGCAACAACCACATTGGAAGACCCTTTGCTTCGATTTTCCTCCTTATCTCGTACGTATGAAGTGTTAGCTTATTCATTAAGATACTGGAAAAACACGGGTATAAGAAAGTCTCAGTTTCATTTTGACTCTACATCTGTCACCACTGACGAAATTCAAGATGTTAAAGCTAGACTTATTATATTTACCCAAAAACAGCACTTTGGTCCTGAATACAAAGCTTTAAAGCTCAAGAATCAACTACCGCGTAGCAGCGGCCTTATATCTCTCAAAACTTTTCTAGACACAAAAGGCATTGTACGAGCCAATGGCCGTCTAGCTCAGTCACCAGCATTGACTTATAACGAGCGACACCCAATTATACTACCATATGAATCACGCTATACTAAATTACTTATGGAATTGATTCATAAAATTACAGCACATGGAGGTAATCAACTAATGACACAAGTCGTGAGATCTGAATTCTGGATATTTAGACTCAAGCCCTTGGTCAAAAAGGTGATTCGTAATTGTAAAACATGTTTATTGCAAAAGACCCAAAATCAAATCATGGCAGCCCTACCACCAGAACGCCCGACATTAACCAGACCATTTACAAATACAGGCGTCGATTTCGCTGGACCCTTTTCAATCAAAAATTTCACCGGCAGAGCTTGTTTAATTACCAAAGGATATGTATGCGTATTTGTTTGTTTCGCAACAAATGCCACACATTTAGAAGCCACGAGTGACCTGTCAACATTATCATTTTTAGCAGCATTTAATCGGTTTATGGGAAGACACGGCTGGCCAGCGAGAATATACTCAGACAATGGGACAAACTTTGTAATGATCAAAAAGGATCGCATTCAATTTATGAAGACACTGCAGACTAACACAATGAAAAATTCAATACATCAAGATCTAGAATGGAAATTCATACCTCCTGGTGCTCCTCACATGGATGGCCTTTGGGAGGCAGGTGTCAAATCTTTCAAGACCCATTTACGCAAATTAATACCTAAAATGAATTTTACCTTTGAAGAATTTTCCACAATCTTAGCTCGTATAGAATCTTGTCTTAATTCTCGACTTTTAAGTCCTTCTAGCGACGACCCAAGCGATCTTACACCTTTGACCCCGGGTCATTTTTTTTTATCGGTACGTCTATGCTAACACCCGTAGAACCAGTTATTTCAAAAGAAAACGTGACACTTGCCAATCGATGGAAGCGTCTTCGCATAATTTCGCAACATTTTTGCCAAAGATGGAAGTCTGAATATCTTAAAGAACTACATCGCAGAAATAAATGGAAATGTAAACAAAAAAACGTCCAAATTAATGACCTTGTTGTAATAAAAGACGAAAAGTTAGCCCCCAATGAATGGAAAATGGGTCGTATTGTAAAAACATATCCCGGACCCGACCAAAATATTAGAGTAATCGATATAGTGGCATACTGACCCGACCTATTACAAAAATCGTACATCCCCTATCAAATTGACTAGGCCATTATAATTCAAAATTTACATTTCCACAAATTCACATCTTTTTTTATACTCCCTTACCACGCTGCCTACTTACCACGTGTTGAGAGGTCTAACGAAAGGCGAAATCAGTCTCCAGGCCGGCGAAATGACCGACAGAATGAACGCCCACATCAGCGTTTGTCCCGACGCGATCGACCCGGTAGTTGGCAGTACTCATGTGGATTATGCCAAGAAGATCATGCAATTAAGACATGCCATCGCTTTAGGGATATGACTCCATATCAACGGTACGTGATTGCCCCACTGTAGCTGGGTGTCGCGATTGTGGCTTGCGACACCATACCTTGCTTCACGGCGCGACCCAGCTAGACAACAATCTACCCGGTAACGAACCGCCATGTAGAAGGACGAATGTTTTTATCCCTACGGCCACGGTACGTGTTTCAGAGGACAACTTTGAAACATGGGCGATGATGCGAGCCCTAATTTGTTCGTCCTCGGTAGTCTCCCGCATTGCATTGTCTACTTTCAGAAGGCTGGGACTACGCTCGTTTCTCGAACAGGACCGTAGGTTCACCAGATTTAAAATCAGGGCGAGAAACGAGCAAAATGATTGCGTACTACAGATAACTGCCCTAATTACCGAGGACCTCCCAAGAAGACCCTACGCCGACCTGATAATTGAAGACCCGACCCAAGATTTGAACCAAACATCCCTTGCCGATGTCGACCCACAGTCCAACACACCGATTGACATCGAATTGGCCGCAGACGTGTACCCAATGCTCAGAAGAGATGGCGTTACCCGCACCGGGCTTGGGCGAGTCGAAGCCCACAAAACGGCCTTGGGCTATATCTTTATAGGACCCACGCATCACTAAAATCATCAACAGCATCTTTATCATCAACATCAGCAGCATCATCATTTATATAACTTTTTTTATACAATTAATTATTTTTAAAATAATCATAAATGTATTTATTCACCTAGTCACGGGGGGCGGAATGTTTATGAGCGCCTCAGGTTGGACCGCACAGCAGTTACCAAAACACGCATACATACGCACACCTACATGCATGCGTTAGCGGTCCACCTGCAATTTTGTCGTTCAGTATTCATGTAACCGCGAAATAAACCAGTGCGTCACATTTTAGCTAATCGCCTACTCTTTCTTTTACTCTATTAACTTTTACCTCCCACCGTCGTAAGAAATGTTTAATAAGGAATAAATAACTCTGTAACTTTTATACATTTTATATCGTTTTTTTGTTTTTTTTTTAATAAAATACCCTTTAAATAGAAAATTACATAAACAACTAATCATGGCCACTGCACGTAGTCCGCCTCCAGGACCTGCTCCATCCTCCAATGTAGAGTCAAACAAATGTTGCATTTGTAATGAATCTACGAGTTTTGACGTTCAGGAATGTTACAAAATTGCAAATTGTCGTCATGTATTTCATAGGAATTGTATTGAACAATTTTTGGCTTCTTCAACAAATTGCCCAGCCTGTAAACTACAGTGCGAACTTTCAGATTTGCGACAATATAATTCGCAACCCTTGGTAGTGACTGAGAATAGTACTCAGACATGTACTAATAAGAAAAAACGCCCTGATTTACGGGAGAAAGCCCGTGGTGCATTGGGAAATCGCCCAAATACTAGAAATTGGAGCAAAGGCTTATTAACGGAAAATATTAATGCTAGTTTCGATTTGAGTCCTCGTCGTGATAATTTATCCATTTATCCAGTGGAAGATCCATTATACCCAGGAGAACCAAAATTTAGCAACGACGGAAATCGAAAATCCCATATCTGCTAGACACCATTCTAAGGTGTTGGACTATAATCGAATCAATCAAATGATTGAGCTAAATCTAACTCGGATATTACAAAATATCAACTAACAGGGCAATTCCAGGCCACAACAAGTACATGGGTAACAAAACTCTCAACCTCATTTACCAACATTGTCTTCTAATAATCCACTACCCCCTGGTACTCTACGTGGTAATGAGCAAAAAAATTTGTCGGCCCACTACACCGATTATTCACACAGTTCTCACCCAGAGAAAATAACGTCTATGATACGAAACTGGAATATTAGCAGTGTGACCAGATCTAAAAAAGTGTTGCAGCTTAATCAGCATTAAAATAATGCTAAAAAATGCAAAAAAAAATATTGAAATGCCAAAAAATATTGCTAAATTTATAAAAACTAGTAGGGCGGTTATCTTCGGCTATGCCGAAGCACAGATACTCTTCACCATTTGTAAAAATGGTGATCAAATCAAGTTAGTGAGAAGTGGACGTTACTTAAGCTTCACACATCCATTTAGTCAATAATTTTGCATCGATTTTATTCGATTTACCGATAAGTTTATGAGTTGGAGCTTATTTTTATGAATTTTGTAACTCCCCAAAAATGGGAAGTTGTGTGGGAGAACTTAACCTCTGCTTCTGGGACATACAGACGGGCAACCCCAAAAAGGGGGAGTTTGTATGGAAGGTGGGAGAAGTGTTCGTCCGATATTGCTCATCTTACAACGTAAGCTCCTATTATAGGATAAAAGCTTGAATATCAAATTTCTCCCCAAAAAGGGAGAGTTTGTATGGGAGGTGAGAGTAGTTTTTGACCGATCGGGCTCATCTTACTACTCAACCTCCACTTGGTGTAGGGAAGCTCACATACAAAATTTCAGCCTGATTGCCCTTATACTACGGCTATAATCGCAGGGACAAACCCCAAAAAGGGGGAGTAGTTTTTGACGGGCTCATCTCATCTTCCAAATTTCAGCTCGATATCTCTTAAACTGTGGCTGTAATCGCGGTGACAGACAGACAGACGGACAGACGGTCACCTTTAAATCGACTCAGATTTTGATTATGATCATTTATATATATATATTGTCATACCTACCACGCCTCCTTATGGGCGTTACAAATGGAAGAACAAAATTAATATACCCTTCACTCTGTTCATGCGCATGGTGAAGGGTATAAAAATAACATAACAATTTAAATCACTATTTAATAGCATTTCAGTACATTTTTAAATATCATTTGTTTACGAATCATAAAATTTAATTTTTATATAATTATATTCGTTATCAAATGAATATTCTTCCTCAACTCCCGAAGAGTCAGTCGAAATATCATTATCATTGGTAATTATAAATCTTTCGCAAAATTTATTTAACCTTTTCAATCCGCATCTAATGTAAAGAAGTGAACTCAGTGTTCAATATCATTCTATTTCTAATTTTTGTTTTTATAGGTTCATTTCACTGAAAACTCTTTCAACTTCTGCGTTACTAAATGGTAAAGCTAGAAACTCCATAACAGAAGAAGACAATTCCTTGAACGGGTTTTCATTTAAATCATTTTTATATTCGTATACACTTATCCAGAAATCAATTGTTGAGTTTTTGTTTACCCGTTCATATGTACTCATCTTTTGCCATTGCTTTTCTAAAATAGTAATTTCGTCCACTGTGAAATCTTCCATTCGATGTTCCAAATGTTCATATAATTTAAATTTTTTAGTTTTTAAACTGTTTTCTACAGAAAAATAATTGTATTTTTAGGATTTAGAAAATTTGCTGGCAATCGATGTCTAAGCTGATACATTAACTGAGCTGTAAACTTTCGGCAAGAAACTCTTATTTCATTATCTTCTTGAGAATTGATTACATCTTTCTTTGATTTTAAAAAATCTTCAAAGTTGTAATTAAAGTATGGTGTTGGAACAAAAAAATCTTCTAAATGAGAATTTAAGAGAGCAAATGTGTCAGATAGAATAATGCTAAAAAAATGCTAAATTAATATGTAACTGCAAAATGCTAAGAAAAATGCTAAATGAAAATTTTGCGGCTAAATACAAAAATAAAATGCTAAATCTAGCTTCAAAAATGCTAAAATGGTCACACTGAATATTAGGTTTGATGGGCCAATAAAGGACTTACTGTAGACGAATTTCTTTACAGAATCAAGGCTTTAACGGTCGAAGATTTGAATAGTATCTGCTCCAATCTTGACGTTCTTCTATCGGAGAAGGCCCTGCATTGGTATTGGAGATACCACAAACCAGTGGAATCCATTCAATGGAGTGATTTTTGTGCAGCATTAAAATACGAATACAAAGATTTACGCTCTGTCTATGATTTAAAAGAGGAAATCCGAAACAGGAAAATTAAACCCTCAGAAACGTTTGAAACCTTTTACCATTCGACCTGCACGCTTTCAGATAGGCTAGAACAACCTATGTGCGAGGAATTTGCGCCCAGATATTCGTCACGAGTTGTTATACGTACCTGTATATTCCATAGCTCATTTGAGAAAGTTGGTACAGATGCGTGAGAACTTGTTGGCAGAAGATTTCTATCGTAAGCATATGGGTAACAAAAATGCGAATTTATCTCACTTACCTCCACGACGTAATATAGCAGAGGTAAGCTGTGACGAAACAACAGTTCAGGAATCTTACTTTTCTGACCACATAGACGCGGTAAATCAAAATGTAGTATATAAATGTTGAACTGCGATGAACCAGGCCATTTCTGGGATGACTGCCTTCTTGACAGGAACGTTTTCTGTTACGGGTGTGACGCAAAAAATATATACAAACCACATACAAACCACGGTTTCAAAAAACTTCTCACGTTCGACAACCAATCAAAACTTACCATAGAGCCTCCTTCAAATATGAGTAATAACCCAACTTCTAACGAAGATATGAAAATGTCGTTTCTGACAGTACTCCGCCAATCACAATTCTTAAACGTGACTCGATCACGAAAGAACAATATGAACCTGTTCTATATCCCATACGCCCATATCACGAAAAGTATCGAAATTATATAAATAAACGCAATGAAATTTTTTCTATCAATACGATTAAGCCAATTAGAAACAAACGAACGAAAAGATCAACCGACCGAATTAAAAAGTACTTCAGAAGACGTAAAATGAATACAAAATATATTATATCTGGCATATTCAACAGTCCAACCGATAGACGATATTACGCCAGAGTCAAGTTTTTAAACTTCTGTGAACTTGGATTGCTTGATACAGGAGCCAACGTCTCTTGTATATGTTCATCCTTAGCTTCTTATGATTTTTCCAATTGCAGTGAGTTTGTGTCCGCCAAATCTTGCATAAGAACAGCAGACGGTAAAATTCAGAAAACCTTAGGATACTTGGAAGTTGACATTTCATTTCGAAATGATGTTAAACGTCTCAAAATCCTCATTGTACCGTCGATTCAACAACGACTAATTCTTGGTTTAGACTTTTGGAAGGCATTTAACCTGGCTTCTGATGTATTTGCTATCATTCAGCTATTCCTAATGATGTATCGAACTATTTGTTTACGCTATCCGATGTATCCGAAATAACCCAAACAGATAATCAAAAATTTCCTCTAACTCCTATACAAAATGATCAATTACACAATGCAACAAATTTTTGATCCCGGCTTCTAAATAGTTGATCCTTATGTGAAATTTTATGCTGAATTCAAATCTGCTCTCAGAAATGTGGAAAGTAGAACAGTTTTTGAGATATGGTCAAATTTCCATTTTTAGTGTTTTGAAAAAAGGTAGGTCTACTAAAATGCCATTTTCTCTGGTTTTAGTTTACCGATGTCAACGAACTGTGACGAAGATAATAAAATTATTTTTTAAATAAACGATAGCTGTTTAATATCCAATCATAAATGACGAAGTTATGGCACTTTAAAGTTAGATTTGTGTAAAAATTTTCATGATTTTTCAAGTTTTTGCTGGCTTTTATTAAGTTTTTTCAGTGTTTCCGTAAAAATTTCTCCGGTTTCAGACTATTACATGATAGAATAATATGTTACAAAAATTTTTTGCTCTTGGTCATCAAAATCGGATAAAAAATACTTCCGCATTTGCAGCATTTGGTGAAATAACCCAAGGTTTTTTTTTTTAGATATTCCTATGTGACTTTTTTAACAAAAAAACTTGAGTTATGTTTCGGAGGGCAAGCAAAACAACAATTACTACTACTCTCAAGAAGAGGTATGTGTAATTAATTGTGAATGTAGCGTTTATTTTTCAACCGATTTTGATGACCAAGGGCAAAAAATTTTTGTAACATATAATTCTATCATGTAATGTTCTGAAACCGGAGCAGTTTTGACGAAAACATGGAAATAAACTTAATCAAAGGCAGTGAAAACTTGAAAAATCATTAAAAATTTTACAAAAATCTAACTTTGAAGTGCCATAACTCCGTCATTTATGATCGGATTTTAATCAGCTATCGTTTTTTTAAGAAATAATTTTATTATCTTTTATTTTCGTCACAGTTCGGTGACATCGGTGAACTAAAACCAGAGAAAATGGAATTTAAGTACACCTGCCTTTTTTCAAAACACTAAAAATGGAATTGACCTTATCTCAAAAACTGTTCTACTTTCCACATATCTGAGAGCATATTTGAATTCAGCGTGAAATTTTACATTAAAATGTATTATTAAATGTCCCTTTTGAAATTTTGTGACATAGTGTTACAGGCGATCATTAATCTTTTTCCAAATTTTTCGAAGCAAGGTCTAGGTAGAACACGGCTAATTACTCACGAAATTGATGTTGGGACTGCGAAACCAATTAAGCAACGATTCTACCCGATTTCTCCGGCCGTAGAGAAAGTAATGTTTACCGAAATAGATCATATGCTAGCGTTAGGTGTGATTGAGCCCTCTCAGTCCTCTTGGAGTTCCCCGATGCGGTTGGTAGTTAAGCCTAATAATATTAGATTGTGCCTTGATGCACTCAAATTGAACCAGGTGACTAAACGTTTGCCAAAGGGGCATATAATTTCGAAACTGGACTGGACTGGACGGGTTGTGCAACGCACCACAAACCATGTGCCGCCTCATGGATCAATTAATTCCACCCGATTTAAGACACTGCGTGTTTGTATATCTTTGACGATCAGATTATCGTTTCAGAAGATTTCCCGAGTCACATTTCGATCTTAGTAAGAATAGCAGAGGAATTTAGAAAAGCTAATCTTACACTTAATGTGGAGAAAAGTCATTTCTGCATGACACAAGTGAAATATATTTTGTATATAATAGGAAATGGTGCTATAAAAACAGATGCTGAAAAGGTAACAGCTATAGCTAACTGACCAGTACCTCGAACGCTGAAACAAGTTCGCGGGTTCCTAGGGCTAGCAGGTTGGTATAGACGTTTCATCGAAAACTTTTCCACTCTTACTTTTCCAATCACCGAAACTCTGTATACAAAGCGAAAGTTCACGTGGACTCCTGAGGCCCAAGTTGCTTTTGATGAGGTGAAGAAACGTTTGACCACCGCGCCCGTCTTAGCCAACCCCGACTTTTCAAAAAAGTTTTATCTTCATTGCGATGCTTCCGATTATGGCATCGAAGCAGTTTTAATTTAATGGCGATGACAAACCCATCGCGTATATGTCCAGAAAACTAAATTCTGCTCAAAGAAACTACAGTGTGACAGAAAAGGAATGTCTGGCGGCTGTAGAAGCAGTGAAACGATTCCGATGCCATCTAGAAATGCAGGAATTTGAAATCATTACCGACCACTCGTCCTTATTGTGGTTATTAAAGCAGTCTGACTTGTCTGGAAGATTAGCCCGATGGGTATTCAAACTTCAATCTTATACATTTTCAATAAGCCATAGAAAAGGTAAAGAACATATCGTGCCTGATGCGTTATCCCGAATAACCCCTGATGAAGTTAGTAGCGTTGAAATTGTAGACCCGGAAATTGATTTAAACTCGCCTTGTTTTGAAGACTCAGATTACGTGGAATTAAAAATGAAAATTAATGCAAGCCCCTTAAAGTATCCCGATTTGAGGATAATCGACAAATTTGTTTACATTAGAACAACATTTTATACGGGTGATAATGTTGAAGAACAGTCCGCTTGGAAATTGTGGGTTCCTAGTAAACTTCGTGAGTCTGTAATATATCGGTTACATAACTCTAAAATAACTGCTAACGGAGGCATGTCTAAAACCTTGGATTTAATTAGACGTAATTTTTATTGGTCAGGTATGGTTTTAGATGTACGTAATTATATAAGGGACTGTGATATTTGCAAATGTACTAAAGCTCCTAATGTCGTTCTAAGACCCGAAATGGGAAAGGCCGTAGTAACAGTAAGACCTTTCCAACGGATGTATATCGATATCCTTGGGCCATACCCACTAGACCTGGCGTTAAAAAGTTTTTTTTGGAATCTTGAGTGTGGGTAGCGATTAAAATATGAGAAACGATGCCAAAATTGATATAGCGAATTTTCAGGTTGATCGGATTGTGCCAACCCGTGCCCCAATGAGGTCAAACGTCAACATTTTTTAAAAACCACAAAAAACTCTTTTAATTGCTTTTTGTTAGTTTTTTTATAAATAAAATTACTATATACATAATGTTTTTTCCTTAATTTTCATTAAAAGGGTTTATAAGTTTTATTTTAAATCAGTAAAGATTTTGTATAGAGTGGGAGGTCCTTACGTTAACCCTCTACAATGTGCAGCAAATACTGTTTATAGTCTTCGTTGTGTGTTAAGCATTTGTAAGAGTCAGTTATTAGTCTGACTATTTTTTCGACGGCATTCACAACAGTAATGCTTTTGACGATCAGCTTCCCTTTAAAAAATGCTTGGCCGTAGAAATTTGATGGATTAAAGCGTAAGAAATCCATAGAAATCTCCAAACGAGTAAAAAAATATTTTGTGTTCGTAGTCAGAAAAGAGCTCAAATACTGGGATGTGAATAATTTGAAATTATTAACATCATCACAGATATAATGGTATTTATCAGACTTAGACCATCTTTTCTTTTATTTCTGAGTCTACATGTGGTCAAAAAAGGCAAGTGCAACTGTTTTCTTCGATAAATACCACTGTATTTTTCCAATAGCGCTGTATATATTTTAAGTATCAAAACAGCCAATAATCCTCTTCCAATAGCGCTGTATATAGTTTAAGTATCAAAACAGCCAATAATCCTTTTTATTAGTTGCATATTACTATTTGGACTATAGAGACTTACTAAAAAAAATTCACATATTACGAGTTCCATTCAACTGAAACGCAGAAATTTTAAAGTGTGCGTGAAAAATATAAATTTTTAAACAATAGATGTCCCTGTACATGAAATTTGCATGTGACGTCACTCCAGGTGCACGAAATGTGAAACTGGGAATGCTACCACCAATAAATATAAATGCAAGTTATATAAGTTCTCTATAATCATGCCGAATATGTACTTTCGCTTAATATTTAAGACAAAAGGGCCGTTTTTTGCAGCAGTTATGTCAAAACATATAATTTCTAATGAATTCAGAATATCAATTTGTAGCAAATAGGCGTAAACTGATTGAGCTACTGTAGAACCAGTTTAATCTTCAATGCTGGGGATAGCTATAAATTTTTCATAGTTCTATCACGTCAACCCAGTAGCCAAACGAACAACTTTAGCTATTCCAGCAATTGCGTTTCGTGGCATGATGGTTAGAAAATGCGACTACCATGCGGGAGATCTCAGGTTCAATTCCCGCCTATATTTATCTTTCTAAAAATAGAAAGCGTTTTAATTTCCAGCAACGCGGAAAGCTGTCCTATACATTCATGAGGTGTAAAGGAAAATTAATTTTTTTAAGTAAGGTCTAAATCTGATAAAGACCATTATATCGGTGATGATGTTAATAATTTCAAATTATTCACATCCCAGTATTTGAGCTCTTTTCTGACTACGAACACAAAATATTTTTTTACTCGTTTGGAGATTTCTATGGATTTCTTACGCTTTAATCCATCAAATTTCTAAGGCCAAGCATCTTTTAAAGGGAAGCTGAACGTCAAAAGCATTACTGTTGTGAATGCCGTCGAAAAAATAGTCAGACTAATAACTGACTCTTACAAATGCTTAACACACAACGAAGACTATAAACAGTATTTGCTGCACATTGTAGAGGGTTAACGTAAGGACCTTCCAGTCTATACAAAATCTTTACTGATTTAAAATAAAACTTATAAACCCTTTTAATGAAAATTAAGGAAAAAACATTATATATATAGTAATTTTATTTATAAAAAACTAACACAAAGCAATTAAAAGAGTTTTTTGGTGTTTTTTAATAAATGTTGACATTTGACCTCATTGGGGCACGGGTTGGCACCATTCGATTAGCCTGAAAATTTCCTATATCAATTTTGGCATCATTTCTCATATTTTAATCGCTACCCACACTCAAGATTCCAAAAAAGGCTTTTTAACGCCAGGTCTAATACCCACGTTCCAAATCCGGTCACATCGGACTGTTAATCATTTTAGATTGCTTTTAAAACAAATTTTTCACATATATGGTGTTCCTGAGTATTTGATTAGTGACAATGGGTCTCAGTTCAAGGCAAATGACTTCAACGCGTTTCTAACCGAACTTGGAGTAAAGCACATCTATACCGCTTTATACTCCCCTCAGTCCAACGCGTCTGAAAGGGTAAATCGGTCAATTATCGCTGGAATCAGGGCACATTTGAAAAAATACCAAAGATTGTGGGATGAACATTTAAGTTCAATCAGTTGTGCTTTACGAAATTCATCAAGGTATCAAGTGCTCGCCCTATTTTGCTACATTTGCGTTCAATATGATAACCCATGGCGATTCATATACGTTACTGTATAATCTACAACTTTTAGATAACCCAACTTAATTCTGGATAAGGTAAGCCAAGGCTCAGTGATTAATTGATAAAGTTCTAAATTAAGTGTTTCTTTGACCAGATTTACATTTTCCAATCAAATCATATTACTTTGCCAATATCCTCATTTTCGTGATATCCTGGAATATTGCGGAAAGAAGGATGCAATATTTATGTGGAAAATATATACTGCGTGGAAGACCTTTTTGTAGATTCAACGGCGAGAATCCACCCGTTTGACACCAGCATAAAACCTCATAATTATTCAACTTTATCAAATTAAGCTCTAAGTTCTTAAAATACCCTCCAAGTTTTGGTTAATAAATTAAATAAAAGATTGCAAGGCACCAATTGAGACTTTGAAAAGGTTCCTTAGCATACTTGCTATATTGTAAATTAAAATAATGGATTGAATTTCAATAGTTTTTAAGTATCTAATATATATATATATGGATTTGTTGAGAATATTAATAAAATTTACATAATGCAACAGATGAATATGTAGGTTTAACATTCCTACGGTGGTAATTTAGATTTTGGGATTTTGGAAATACGAGTGGCCGCCAAAATCATGGTTGGGATATTGGGTTTAGAGGCCAGAATTCCAGAAGAATTTGGAATTCAATTTAAAGTAGAGCGATGACTAAACAAACCGACGAGTTTTCAACCATTTCAGCCATATTGGGGCATATCAACATCGTTTATAATTTTTTGATTAGATTTAATTTCACCTAGTTTTTGTGTTGTATCTATTTTCTGCTTCTTTTAGGGAGTCTATAACAAATTTTTTGTTTATGTAGATTTTTGGAAGGTGATTGAGAAAGGTAGATTCGAACCCCCCACCCGACTGCTAGCTAGCGTACAAAGGCTCCCAGTCTTCTTTGCTCTCCAAACATTGTTTTTATTTTTTATCCATCTACTTCTAAAATCAAATGCAAATTTACGCAAAACAGTCGACAGTGTTGATGGTATCAAATTCCATTCTTTTGGAAGAACAAGCATTTAAGTAAATTGAACATTACAGATCATTGAGGTAGTCACTTAACCCAATTGCTTCCATTGTGACTCTGTAATTTTGAACGGCCAGTGCAATATTTATAAGAGTTTCGAGACGGTCAATGCGAAGAGGCGGCGTTTGTCTAAGCTTACGTTAAAAAGCATCGTGTATTACGTCATGGCGACCAAATAACATACGAAGTGTACTGATGGCTAATGGAACGGTCGCCGGCATCAGCAATTTACCACGGACGGCTTCGAGCACTGAGTCCGTAAGATATTTTTGAAGCCTAATGAGATTTTCTTGATTAGAAAATCCACACCGTTCTGTTGATTGTTCAAAATTCGTAATAAAGATGAGCCAGTCTTCTGGGTGCCCGGAAAATATGGGTAAGTCTTTCGTTATTACTTGTCGAGACGATATTTGATATTGTGACAATGTTATGTTTGTACCATAGTTAGCTGTTAGGTTATGGAGTCTCCACATGTTATTAAATATTGAATGGTGAGTTGTGGGAGATGAATTGTGAATTTGAGTAGTAAAATCAAACGATTGGTAATTTGAGTGCATTGGTTGAACGTTAGGACACCATCTCGTTGAACTTGGTTGTTGTGTAGACAATGCAGGCGGAATCTTTGAGTTCCCAATATATGGTTGAAATACATGTGGCGTGTGAGAATACCCTAGATGTGTACTTGCCATATTTGGACGTACTGAAAAGGGTATTTGGCTCAGATGTGGCCTATGATCACCTATATTTGCCGAAGTATAAAATAGTTGACGACTTGTGGTTGGAATTGAACACGAGGTGCTAGAAAAATAGTAGTTAGAGTTATCGTATAAATCCCTGTCGACGTGGCGATCTCTGTTGTGTTTAGGAGTTTCGAGCACTCAAACCCGGTAATGCCGCTAACAGATATACTTCCTGGTGCTGTGGTCACGCTGGCTGCAGTTGCATCATGATTACTTGAAATCTGACTCAAGTCGGGAGTAAGCGTTGTAGACACTGGTGCAATATTTGTGACGGTTGCACTGGCGGACGTCTCGTTGTGTGGGTACGGCGGATAAGTTCTTTCTCGGTTCTCCATTGGTGTATCGGTAATACTTACACAAAGTATTTTAGAATGTTGCCTGGCCAGACACAAAATTCAAACACGTATTTCAAGCTTGAATTCACCTTATTAAAGTTCAATAGAAAAGCTAAAATCTAAAGAAATATTTATTTATAATTGATATTTAATACATTATTTTGTAAGTCGAACTTACACTTGTGTTCTTTTACAATATATTAGATGACACGATACTAGAAACTCGTCAACTTCCTTTTCAGATTCAGCAATAAGTAATGTTAATGATGTAATCATGAACAGCAAACAACGATGTAACAAAAGCAGCATTTTTAGTACTCGTGCTGGGTAAATAATATGTTTTACAGCAAATCAATCGTTTGCGATTCAACAGCCCCCAAGAGACATTTCTCTTGCAAACTCCTTTCTAAAAGGATGTTTTACCGTAGAACAGCCATTGGGAAGACGTAGAATTGTGAGGTTGCAATACTCCTCGGAGTATTCGTCGTCTTCATAAGGGGGAATAATGGTGATTTTTGGTGTTTTGAACGGCGAATAGCCAAGTTTCCAAATCAGCGTGATGTAAAAAATATTTCGCCTTAATGTGGATTGTGGCTGTTAGATCACTAACAGGGTTGAACCGCGAGGCAAGGTGTCTAAATCACTTTTCGCACATCCAAATTCGTCCTTTCAGCTGGGCAAAAGTAGTGTATGTCGCAATTTCTACGCCGCGAGCATCCACGTCCTGTCCATCTCATCTCTTGGATGTCGGTTTATTTTGGGATCATCCTAAATAGACCGCATTTTATTTGGATAGATAAGTTATATGTTAATATCAACAAATTAAATGAAGAATTCAAGTGTGACTTGTAATCTATGATTTAAATTTTCTATTAATAGCTGTATGTATTACATTTGTTTATCTAATGCAATTGATCGTGGCCAGCAAATATGGATATTATGGTTCTATATACATTGTAGTAAGCAGATACTTTAGTACACCTACTCAAGCGGCGATCTAGCTGTGCTTGAAGTCAGACTTGACATAACCAAGCATTTTGAAGAAAACAAGAAGAGAATCCTACAGGACTTTAAGATTAAATTGGGTTCGTTGGTAAATATAGTTAATGCGGGTTATCTGACTTCCAACTTAGTGTTGCCCAGACAATAAATTTCATTAAAATAAGTTAATATTTGAAGGAAATATTTAAAAAAAACTTTTTACTAAATATGCGAGGGGGCGTGGTTTTCATGCAATTTCATGAAACTTCAGAAATTTCTTAATTTCTTCACAAAAAGAGGTTGTACAAAATGTAATTGCTCTACAACGACTCCTCCCATTTTTGGCCAGCGAATGTATGAAGGCGTTACACTGTGCGTAGTGGTCCCCACACCCAATAGGGGACGAAATCATCAAAATCATCTCAAAATCACCACAGCTTTAACTGTTTTAAATTTCATCAAGATACCATTATCTGTTTAAAAGTTAACGAATTAACTCCAAAAATAACCGAAAGGAACCACTGTGCGTCATCTAATGAAAAAAATGATTTGGATTTTCGGGACGCGTTAAATAGGGGATTTGATTTCTGGGCGAACGACAGCGTGGCTAGGCAAGTAGAATGAGCGAAAGTCCCTATTAACGAATTCTCATATGGTGAAACCAAAAGTAGTATGTGTCGCAATTTCTACGCCGCAAGCATCCCCGTCCTGTCCATCTCATCTCTTGGATGTCGGTTTATTTCGGGATCATCCTAGCGATTAGACCAGATTTTATTTGGATAGATAAGTTATATGTTAATATCAACAAATTAAATGAAAACTTCAAGTGTGACTTGCAATCTGTGATTAACATTTACTATTAAATGCTGTATGTATTACATTTGTTTATCTAATGCAATTGATCGTGGCCAGCAAATATGGATATAATGGTTCTATATAGAGATGGGCACTCATCACGTGATTAGCGTGAATCACGCGTGAATGTAAGTAAGTTGAAAATTTGCTCACGTGAGCGTGCGTTATATAATATTATAATTAATATTATAATATTTTTTTATATATGTAATATATAATAAAATATAAAAAAATAATCGGATCTTTCCCCACTTATAAAAGCTTGCAAAAAACTAGGATACGCTCAGAACTTAATAGCAAATTCAGTAAATCGTTAAAACAACATGTTAAAACCCGATGGAATTCAATTTATTATATGTAAGAGGGAATACTTTTTTAACTCTTTAAAATTATTTCAAAGATTGCTCAAAGTCCAACAATGGGCGAATACGTTTTATGGTATGAACAAGTTTATAAAATTTGCTCAGAAGAAGTGTGTGAACCAAAAGCCATATCAAAATTTAAAACATCTATGAAACAATTATTGTTAAAAAGATTTAAACCTGATGATACCTAATATGTGGCTTTATTCCTTTTAAAAAATTAAAATTTTGTGGCCGGATCAAAAAGATCTAGTTTATTCAGCTATAAAAACTATGTCAGTAGAAATTAAAAAAATTAAACAAGATTGCTCAATATTTTAAAAATTTGGAAGGCAGCTAGGGACTTTCCTCTTTTACAAAACATCCCAGCTTATGTTTTGTGTATCCCATGCAGTTCAGCTGCAAGTGAAAGGGTGGTTTCTACTTCAAGAAGAATATTAGAAGAAAGAAAAAGTCGCTTAAGTGAAGAAAATGTTGATAAAATTTTATTTTTACACAAAAATTTTTAAAATAATATTTATTGTAAAATTAAATAAATAAAATTATTATATTTTATTTTGATGTTATGTATTCATGAATTATTTAATTTATTTGTTTCCATATTAATCTATTATATTTTTAAAACTTAAAATGTATTATATAACAGAAAGCAAATAACATTGTGCAACTGTGAAAAAAATACAAGACCTTAACAGTATAGGTTCGATTATACGATCGAAGGGTAATAAAACCCTACACTCAGTTTTTTTCTATGGACCCCAAAATATTCTCGAATTCAGTGAGCCACTTGGAAAAAGGTGTCATTAGTTTTTGTCCAACGGCTAAGTCAGACTTCATGATAGCACTAAACTATATTCGGTAATAATGTAGTTTTGCGCACAAATATTATTGACAATGTGTGTCAAAAATTTTACTTATTTCTGCCCTTTTTTCAAAAAAAATTGAGGAAGAAACTATTTTTTACTTTTTGCAGCATTACTTTGAGGGAGTCCAAATTTTTCACTAACAATGTTCGCCAAATTGTAGCCACGGTTACGTTGAACAACTTTCGTGAACATATTAATACAATCCGATTGTGTATAGATACCGTAAATTGCTAATAAAGACCACTATGAGACCGGTTTTTCGTACCTTTCCGAACATATAAGCCAGTAATGTGGTTGAATATCAACCGATTTTAAATTTCTCAGTAGATTTGGAAAGAAGAGACTGTTCCACTGTGTCTTGTCATATCGTTCTGTTTTGCATTGATATTGCATAGTGTAATAACAGGAACATAACTATGTTTTTTTTTACTTTTTATTTGGCGCGATTATCGTGATTCACGCTCACGTGAACGTGTGTGAGTACAAAATTTACTTACGTGAGCGTGGGTGACGTGAGTAGCGAAAACAATTTCTGGCGTGCGTGTGCGTGAACGTAAGTTACATTTGCTCACGTGCCCATCTCTAGTTCTATATACATAGACATTGTAGCAACCAGATAATTTAGTACACCTAGTCAAGCGGCGATCTGGCTGTGCTTGAAGCCAGACTTGACATATCCAAGCATTTTTAAGAAAACAAGAAGAGAATCCAACAGGACTTTAAGATTAAATTGGGTTCGTTGGTAAACATAGTTAAAGCGGGTTATCCGACTTCCAAACACGTCAATACCCTTTTTTTAAATTCCGCACTTTCTGCAAGTATTAAAGTGTTCTACATAAAAAACATTCCTTGAATTCACGCACTCTGGCTTCGGGAAGAAATATTAAAACAAGTACTTTTGAAAAACTGTTAAAAAAAAAATATAGTCAATTACTGTATAAAATTCTTCTCTACGAATGTGATACTATTAAATATTTTAATATTCCAATAAGGTTTTTGGGCGTAGAATTTCGAAAGTATCAGTTAGAAAATCCGAGGAAGATCTGTTTTGATTTGATAGTTAATATCTTGATAGTAAAGATCTGTTTTGTCATATGTTACTACCCCTCATCCCTAAGGGTGATGTTATAATTAAGGAATGAATCTGTTTATATGTAACTTCACTGCAGGTTTGTAGTTATAAATAAAATTATAAAAATTATAAAATTTTCTAAAATATCAAATTTTTTTATATTTAATAAAATAACAAAAAATCCAAACGGAAAGTGTCAAGTCTTACTGCTTTCACGTACTGTCCTATAACGTATGACAAAATCAAAATAGGCCATGAAAATCGATGAACTGTAACGACCCTCTAATGACAGACTAACCCTTCGAGGCCTGTGCTACCATTAAATCCAGCCGTGCTCAGGGTAAGGGGGGTCTTCTTGCCCGAAGAGATAAGCCTTAGACCAATACAGAAATATTAAAGTTTTAGGTAGCAATAAAAGAAAAGAAAAAATATAGAAAAGTCTGACAGATATAATAATACATTCATAGAAGAATTGCTAAATCGGAATTAAGAAAGGAGAGGATGTTCTTTCTTTCTTCTTTCCATAGTCGATAACCCGCTCAACCATGCCGAATACGTAATAATTTATGTCAGCCCAAAATGTATTTGTTTTATATAATCATCCCTTCAATTTCGTGGAAATATTTAGTTATATCACGTTAATTTTTAAATAACACTATAATAAAGGTTTTATTAAGTTAAATTAACTAAACATAAACATTGAAGAAAATGAGAAAAATAGCAATCAATAAGATCTATGTTTTAATAAAAGATTGCTATTAATGTATTCGTAACCAAAAATCTTTTAAAAAAAAATCTTTCAAGCGGTATTATTAGGACATGTTTAAAAAATAATAATTTAAAATAAGAATAATAATAGGTTTAAATTAATAAATTAAAGTGTTTTTACTTACTTTGAAAATTACTGCCTCAAGCGCTTGATGACTGAAACTCACAAGTAGTTTGTTATCTTGTATAAAATAAAGTGCTTATGGGATTCTTAACTAAAGTCGTAGATGCTTCTTTATAATTATAATTAACGCGATGATCAGCTTATATAAATATGAATTGTTCTTGAAGGTTATTAATAAATAATTAATCAAGTTTGCTGTTTTTATGTTTAGTTAACCTTTACTCTAATTTTGTTTCGTTTGATATCGTTCGGCTTGAGGTCAATGATATTAATTTGAGAAAAACACTGATTTTATTGTATTTTTCCTTGTTTTATTTTTCCAATATTTCGATTGACATCGTCAATCATCATCAGGGAATTTCTACATAAAAATTACAAAAAATATAACAACAAAAACACTGTTAGACAAATGATTTACATCAAGAACACAACATAGTTATATTTAATAAAACGTAGAACAAAAAACGTTAAACGTCTGTGTCTTCTATTAAGTAGGTAATGACTAAATTTGTATTTTCTCCTATTATGTTTTCTAACTGTGCGCCTATAGATTCTCGCTAATCCTTCCGTGTCTCTCTTATAATTCATGCTTTTCTCTTTTGGTATGTCCATAATGTGTAACATCTCTAGTGTATACCTTCTCTTATAATTGGTCTCTTGCGTCAGTCTTTCCACATCGTTGAAGTTTGGTGTGTGGCCGGTCAATGTGCAATGGGCCGAAAGAGCTGTTTTGTGTTCCAAAGGTTTGTTTAGGGCTTTTTGGTCCAATTTATGTGACGATAGTCTAGTTTTAAGTTTTGTTTTTGTTGTACCAACATATACCTTATTGCATATGTTGTTTCCGTCTCCATTGCACTTAATTTTATAAAATACATCAGATTTTTCTTCTTTTTTTTACTTTTGTCTTTGTCTTACTGTATAGCTCGTTTAGTGTTCGATTTGTTTTTAATGCTATCTGATATTTTTCCTTGTTGTACATGTCCGAACTTTTCAACCTCTCGCAGAAACCAGATACATTACCTACGTTTAACGTGTTTTGTTCTACGTTTTATTAAATATAACTATGTTGTGTTCTTGATGTAAATCATTTGTCTAACAGTGTTTTTGTTGTTATATTTTTTGTAATTTTTATGTAGAAATTCCCTGATGATGATTGACGATGTCAATCGAAATATTGGAAAAATAAAACAAGGAAAAATACAATAAAATCAGTGTTTTTCTCAAATTAATATCATTGACCTCAAGCCGAACGATATCAAACGAAACATTAATCAAGTTTTTATTTAATTCTTGTTCATCAAGGCCCTTAGAAATTTAAGATGTGGCCTTCTTTCCAATAGTAAATTCCGTTTAGATTATTGTTAAAATTAAGCATTTTCTTCTCGTATTGGCTTGTAAAATTGGCTTTAAAATGCTTTTATCTACATCGTAATATTCCGGTTCAGATATAAGTAAATTAAAAATGGAAGCTTTGGGAATATATTCCCACAGCTAATGGACTTCGGAGCGACCGCTAGCGTAAACAAACAATTCAAAAAAAAAAAATAATTTAAAAATCATTCTCATTATTCCACCGTATGACCTCCTACGCACCAATAATAGCGGCAATATTCACAAAATTCCTTGGCAAATATCTTTATATTCAAAATCAAAATCTAATCAAAAAATATATTTGCAGTAACTATACCAAACAACCACACAGAACAACCTTTTTCCAATGAATGAGAAAAATTATTAAGTTTTAAAAAAATTACTGACATGAAATTCATGCCGTTCTACAATTTGTCGCTTTTCCAAACCTACTTAAATTGTTTCCATAATTTACACCATAGTATGAAACACTAGTACACAAAACAATACACAGATTTGTGATACATCACAAATTTACCCCACATCTAAACGAAAGAAACGTTTGACACCTCTGGTACAGCTTATGTCCAAATATCTTTGCAGTGATATAAGCCTTTGCCGTTACCACCAATGTCCTGTAACTCATAGTACAATTGTCCTATTCTGCTAAGAACTCTTGCCCTCACCCCTGCGGGAGCAAGTTCCTAATTAAAGTGATCAATTTTCGAACTTTGCTTCAAAATTTCTCCTTATTACTTCCTGACCGATATTGAACACTTTTGATATAGAACGTAAATTGTAAGTTCTTTTATTTCTTTCATATGCCTTTTCCATATGCTTCTGAATGGAATTTCGGATTATACTAAATTCATCTTCCCGCTTTAACTTTGCATCTGTTTCCGCCATTAGATTTAAACATTTAAAAATGTTATAGTCGTTCCCATGTGTCACCATCATTTGCCCAAACACTATTTGATATGGGGTTCTACCAACGCTTTGATGGATACTGTTCCTCAGTGAACAATTTATACTACTTATAAATAAATCCCAGTCCCTCTGGTCATGGCGAATGTAAGACCGAAGAGCTTCATTAATAATACGGTTCACCCGCTCACTCGCATTTGCCTGTGGACTGTACAATGCCGTTAATATGTGTTGAACACCGTGTTTGATCAAAATTTTTTTTAAATCCTTGCTTTTAAACTGCGAGCCATTGTCCGTCACTACATTTTAAGGGACTCAAAAGCAGGTGAAAATATCAGTCCTTAGATATTCTATTATGGGTTTTGAAACTAACTTCTTTAAAGGCTTTAGAAATGAAAATTTAGAAAAATGATCCAAAACTACTAAAATTCCAATGTAACCAGATTTCGAGCGAGGAAGAGGACCATTTAGATCTACATATAGTTTTTGAAATGGTCTTTCCGTCACTACCATTTGTCCCATAGGCGGTTTCAACATAATAATAGGCGTTTTTGACGTTTTACACATCTCACAATTCTGAACATATTTTCTTACATCAATCACTAGTCCGGGCCAATAAAAATATCTTCTCACGCCGTGTGCTACATTTGGTACGTCATGAGCAGTGTATATTATCTCATTTCTCAACTCATCTGGGACGAACAGTTTCCATGAATTTGATTCATCTTCATTGCCAATAGAAAATTCTGTTCGCTTGTAAATAAACTTGTCTACTACTTTGAAATCTGGTTGATCTGCCTCTGATCTGTCAGTAGAAATTAAAAAAATTAAACAAGATTGCTCAATATTTTAAAAATTTGGTAGGCAGCTAGGGACTTTCCTCTTTTACAAAACATCCCAGCTTATGTTTTGTGTATCCCATGCAGTTCAGCTGCAAGTGAAAGGGTGGTTTCTACTTCAGGAAGAATATTAGAAGAAAGAAAAAGTCGCTTAAGTGAAGAAAATGTTGATAAAATTTTATTTTTACACAAAAATTTTTAAAATAATATTTATTGTAAAATTAAATAAATAAAATTATTATATTTTATTTTGATGTTATGTATTCATGAATTATTTAATTTATTTGTTTCCATATTAATCTATTATATTTTTAAAACTTAAAATGTATTATATAACAGAAAGCTAATAACATTGTGCAACTGTGAAAAAAATACAAGACCTTAACAGTATAGGTTCGATTATACGATCGAAGGGTAATAAAACCCTACACTCAGTTTTTTTCTATGGACCCCAAAATATTCTCCAATTCAGTGAGCCACTTGGAAAAAGGTGTCATTAGTTTTTGTCCAACGGCTAAGTCAGACTTCATGATAGCACTAAACTATATTCGGTAATAATGTAGTTTTGCGCACAAATATTATTGACAATGTGTGTCAAAAATTTTACTTATTTCTGCCCTTTTTTCAAAAAAAATTTAGGAAGAAACTATTTTTTACTTTTTGCAGCATTACTTTGAGGGAGTCCAAATTTTTCACTAACAATGTTCGCCAAATTGTAGCCACGGTTACGTTGAACAACTTTCGTGAACATATTAATACAATCCGATTGTGTATAGATACCGTAAATTGCTAATAAAGACCACTATGAGACCGGTTTTTCGTACCTTTCCGAACATATAAGCCAGTAATGTGGTTGAATATCAACCGATTTTAAATTTCTCAGTAGATTTGGAAAGAAGAGACTGTTCCACTGTGTCTTGTCATATCGTTCTGTTTTGCATTGATATTGCATAGTGTAATTACAGGAACATAACTATGTTTTTTTTACTTTTTATTTGGCGCGATTATCGTGATTCACGCTCACGTGAACGTGTGTGAGTACAAAATTTACTTACGTGAGCGTGGGTGACGTGAGTAGCGAAAACAATTTCTGGCGTGCGTGTGCGTGAACGTAAGTTACATTTGCTCACGTGCCCATCTCTAGTTCTATATACATAGACATTGTAGCAACCAGATAATTTAGTACACCTAGTCAAGCGGCGATCTGGCTGTGCTTGAAGCCAGACTTGACATATCCAAGCATTTTTAAGAAAACAAGAAGAGAATCCAACAGGACTTTAAGATTAAATTGGGTTCGTTGGTAAACATAGTTAAAGCGGGTTATCCGACTTCCAAACACGTCAATACCCTTTTTTTAAATTCCGCACTTTCTGCAAGTATTAAAGTGTTCTACATAAAAAACATTCCTTGAATTCACGCACTCTGGCTTCGGGAAGAAATATTAAAACAAGTACTTTTGAAAAACTGTTAAAAAAAAAATATAGTCAATTACTGTATAAAATTCTTCTCTACGAATGTGATACTATTAAATATTTTAATATTCCAATAAGGTTTTTGGGCGTAGAATTTCGAAAGTATCAGTTAGAAAATCCGAGGAAGATCTGTTTTGATTTGATAGTTAATATCTTGATAGTAAAGATCTGTTTTGTCATATGTTACTACCCCTCATCCCTAAGGGTGATGTTATAATTAAGGAATGAATCTGTTTATATGTAACTTCACTGCAGGTTTGTAGTTATAAATAAAATTATAAAAATTATAAAATTTTCTAAAATATCAAATTTTTTTATATTTAATAAAATAACAAAAAATCCAAACGGAAAGTGTCAAGTCTTACTGCTTTCACGTACTGTCCTATAACGTATGACAAAATCAAAATAGGCCATGAAAATCGATGAACTGTAACGACCCTCTAATGACAGACTAACCCTTCGAGGCCTGTGCTACCATTAAATCCAGCCGTGCTCAGGGTAAGGGGGGTCTTCTTGCCCGAAGAGATAAGCCTTAGACCAATACAGAAATATTAAAGTTTTAGGTAGCAATAAAAGAAAAGAAAAAATATAGAAAAGTCTGACAGATATAATAATACATTCATAGAAGAATTGCTAAATCGGAATTAAGAAAGGAGAGGATGTTCTTTCTTTCTTCTTTCCATAGTCGATAACCCGCTCAACCATGCCGAATACGTAATAATTTATGTCAGCCCAAAATGTATTTGTTTTATATAATCATCCCTTCAATTTCGTGGAAATATTTAGTTATATCACGTTAATTTTTAAATAACACTATAATAAAGGTTTTATTAAGTTAAATTAACTAAACATAAACATTGAAGAAAATGAGAAAAATAGCAATCAATAAGATCTATGTTTTAATAAAAGATTGCTATTAATGTATTCGTAACCAAAAATCTTTTAAAAAAAAATCTTTCAAGCGGTATTATTAGGACATGTTTAAAAAATAATAATTTAAAATAAGAATAATAATAGGTTTAAATTAATAAATTAAAGTGTTTTTACTTACTTTGAAAATTACTGCCTCAAGCGCTTGATGACTGCAACTCACAAGTAGTTTGTTATCTTGTATAAAATAAAGTGCTTATGGGATTCTTAACTAAAGTCCTAGATGCTTCTTTATAATTATAATTAACGCGATGATCAGCTTATATAAATATGAATTGTTCTTGAAGGTTATTAATAAATAATTAATCAAGTTTGCTGTTTTTATGTTTAGTTAACCTTTACTCTAATTTTGTTTCGTTTGATATCGTTCGGCTTGAGGTCAATGATATTAATTTGAGAAAAACACTGATTTTATTGTATTTTTCCTTGTTTTATTTTTCCAATATTTCGATTGACATCGTCAATCATCATCAGGGAATTTCTACATAAAAATTACAAAAAATATAACAACAAAAACACTGTTAGACAAATGATTTACATCAAGAACACAACATAGTTATATTTAATAAAACGTAGAACAAAAAACGTTAAACGTCTGTGTCTTCTATTAAGTAGGTAATGACTAAATTTGTATTTTCTCCTATTATGTTTTCTAACTGTGCGCCTATAGATTCTCGCTAATCCTTCCGTGTCTCTCTTATAATTCATGCTTTTCTCTTTTGGTATGTCCATAATGTGTAACATCTCTAGTGTATACCTTCTCTTATAATTGGTCTCTTGCGTCAGTCTTTCCACATCGTTGAAGTTTGGTGTGTGGCCGGTCAATGTGCAATGGGCCGAAAGAGCTGTTTTGTGTTCCAAAGGTTTGTTTAGGGCTTTTTGGTCCAATTTTTGTGACGATAGTCTAGTTTTAAGTTTTGTTTTTGTTGTACCAACATATACCTTATTGCATATGTTGTTTCCGTCTCCATTGCACTTAATTTTATAAACTACATCAGATTTTTCTTCTTTTTTTTACTTTTGTCTTTGTCTTACTGTATAGCTCGTTTAGTGTTCGATTTGTTTTTAATGCTATCTGATATTTTTCCTTGTTGTACATGTCCGAACTTTTCAACCTCTCGGAGAAACCAGATACATTACCTACGTTTAACGTGTTTTGTTCTACGTTTTATTAAATATAACTATGTTGTGTTCTTGATGTAAATCATTTGTCTAACAGTGTTTTTGTTGTTATATTTTTTGTAATTTTTATGTAGAAATTCCCTGATGATGATTGACGATGTCAATCGAAATATTGGAAAAATAAAACAAGGAAAAATACAATAAAATCAGTGTTTTTCTCAAATTAATATCATTGACCTCAAGCCGAACGATATCAAACGAAACATTAATCAAGTTTTTATTTAATTCTTGTTCATCAAGGCCCTTAGAAATTTAAGATGTGGCCTTCTTTCCAATAGTAAATTCCGTTTAGATTATTGTTAAAATTAAGCATTTTCTTCTCGTATTGGCTTGTAAAATTGGCTTTAAAATGCTTTTATCTACATCGTAATATTCCGGTTCAGATATAAGTAAATTAAAAATGGAAGCTGTGGGAATATATTCCCACAGCTAATGGACTTCGTAGCGACCGGTAGCGTAAACAAACAATTCAAAAAAAAAATAATTTAAAAATCATTCTCATTATTCCACCGTATGACCTCCTACGCACCAATAATAGCGGCAATATTCACAAAATTCCTTGGCAAATATCTTTATATTCAAAATCAAAATCTAATCAAAAAATATATTTGCAGTAACTATACCAAACAACCACACAGTATAACCTTTTTCCAATGAATGAGAAAAATTATTAAGTTTTAAAAAAATTACTGACATGAAATTCATGCCGTTCTACAATTTGTCGCTTTTCCAAACCTACTTAAATTGTTTCCATAATTTACACCATAGTATGAAACACTAGTACACAAAACAATACACAGATTTGTGATACATCACAAATTTACCCCACATCTAAACGAAAGAAACGTTTGACACCTCTGGTACAGCTTATGTCCAAATATCTTTGCAGTGATATACGCCTTTGCCGTTACCACCAATGTCCTGTAACTCATAGTACAATTGTCCTATTCTGCTAAGAACTCTTGCCCTCACCTCTGCGGGAGCAAGTTCCTAATTAAAGTGATCAATTTTCGAACTTTGCTTCAAAATTTCTCCTTATTACTTCCTGACCGATATTGAACACTTTTGATATAGAACGTAAATTGTAAGTTCTTTTATTTCTTTCATATGCCTTTTCCATATGCTTCTGAATGGAATTTCGGATTATACTAAATTCATCTTCCCGCTTTAACTTTGCATCTGTTTCCGCCATTAGATTTAAACATTTAAAAATGTTATAGTCGTTCCCATGTGTCACCATCATTTGCCCAAACACTATTTGATATGGGGTTCTACCAACGCTTTGATGGATACTGTTCCTCAGTGAACAATTTATACTACTTATAAATAAATCCCAGTCCCTCTGGTCATGGCGAATGTAAGACCGAAGAGCTTCATTAATAATACGGTTCACCCGCTCACTCGCATTTGCCTGTGGACTGTACAATGCCGTTAATATGTGTTGAACACCGTGTTTGATCAAAATTTTTTTTAAATCCTTGCTTTTAAACTGCGAGCCATTGTCCGTCACTACATTTTAAGGGACTCAAAAGCAGGTGAAAATATCAGTCCTTAGATATTCTATTATGGGTTTTGAAACTAACTTCTTTAAAGGCTTTAGAAATGAAAATTTAGAAAAATGATCCAAAACTACTAAAATTCCAATGTAACCAGATTTCGAGCGAGGAAGAGGACCATTTAGATCTACATATAGTTTTTGAAATGGTCTTTCCGTCACTACCATTTGTCCCATAGGCGGTTTCAACATAATAATAGGCGTTTTTGACGTTTTACACATCTCACAATTCTGAACATATTTTCTTACATCAATCACTAGTCCGGGCAATAAAAATATCTTCTCACGCCGTGTGCTACATTTGGTACGTCATGAGCAGTGTATATTATCTCATTTCTCAACTCATCTGGGACGAACAGTTTCCATGAATTTGATTCATCTTCATTGCCAATAGAAAATTCTGTTCGCTTGTAAATAAACTTGTCTACTACTTTGAAATCTAGTTGATCTGCCCAATATTTTAAAAATTTGGTAGGCAGCTAGGACTTTCCTCTTTTACAAAACATCCCATGCAGTTCAGCTGCAAGTGAAAGGGTGGTTTCTACTTCAGGAAGAATATTAGAAGAAAGAAAAAGTCGCTTAAGTGAAGAAAATGTTGATAAAATTTTATTTTTACACAAAAATTTTTAAAATAATATTTATTGTAAAATTAAATAAATAAAATTATTATATTTTATTTTGATGTTATGTATTCATGAATTATTTAATTTATTTGTTTCCATATTAATCTATTATATTTTTAAAACTTAAAATGTATTATATAACAGAAAGCTAATAACATTGTGCAACTGTAAAAAAAATACAAGACCTTAACAGTATAGGTTCGATTATACGATCGAAGGGTAATAAAACCCTACACTCAGTTTTTTTCTATGGACCCCAAAATATTCTCCAATTCAGTGAGCCACTTGGAAAAAGGTGTCATTTTTGTCCAACGGCTAAGTCAGACTTCATGATAGCACTAAACTATATTCGGTAATAATGTAGTTTTGCGCACAAATATTATTGACAATGTGTGTCAAAAATTTTACTTATTTCTGCCCTTTTTTCAAAAAAAAATTGAGGAAGAAACTATTTTTTTACTTTTTGCAGCATTACTTTGAGGGAGTCCAAATTTTTCACTAACAATGTTCGCCAAATTGTAGCCACGGTTACGTTGAACAACTTTCGTGAACATATTAATACAATCCGATTGTGTATAGATACCGTAAATTGCTAATAAAGACCACTATGAGACCGGTTTTTCGTACCTTTCCGAACATATTAGCCAGTAATGTGGTTGAATATCAACCGATTTTAAATTTCTCAGTAGATTTGGAAAGAAGAGACTGTTCCACTGTGTCTTGTCATATCGTTCTGTTTTGCATTGATATTGCATAGTGTAATTACAGGAACATAACTATGTTTTTTTTACTTTTTATTTGGCGCGATTATCGTGATTCACGCTCACGTGAACGTGTGTGAGTACAAAATTTACTTACGTGAGCGTGGGTGACGTGAGTAGCGAAAACAATTTCTGGCGTGCGTGTGCGTGAACGTAAGTTACATTTGCTCACGTGCCCATCTCTAGTTCTATATACATAGACATTGTAGCAACCAGATAATTTAGTACACCTAGTCAAGCGGCGATCTGGCTGTGCTTGAAGCCAGACTTGACATATCCAAGCATTTTTAAGAAAACAAGAAGAGAATCCAACAGGACTTTAAGATTAAATTGGGTTCGTTGGTAAACATAGTTAAAGCGGGTTATCCGACTTCCAAACACGTCAATACCCTTTTTTAAATTCCGCACTTTCTGCAAGTATTAAAGTGTTCTACATAAAAAACATTCCTTGAATTCACGCACTCTGGCTTCGGGAAGAAATATTAAAACAAGTACTTTTGAAAAACTGTTAAAAAAAAAATATAGTCAATTACTGTATAAAATTCTTCTCTACGAATGTGATACTATTAAATATTTTAATATTCCAATAAGGTTTTTGGGCGTAGAATTTCGAAAGTATCAGTTAGAAAATCCGAGGAAGATCTGTTTTGATTTGATAGTTAATATCTTGATAGTAAAGATCTGTTTTGTCATATGTTACTACCCCCTCATCCCTAAGGGTGATGTTATAATTAAGGAATGAATCTGTTTATATGTAACTTCACTGCAGGTTTGTAGTTATAAATAAAATTATAAAAATTATAAAATTTTCTAAAATATCAAATTTTTTTATATTTAATAAAATAACAAAAAATCCAAACGGAAAGTGTCAAGTCTTACTGCTTTCACGTACTGTCCTATAACGTATGACAAAATCAAAATAGGCCATGAAAATCGATGAACTGTAACGACCCTCTAATGACAGACTAACCCTTCGAGGCCTGTGCTACCCATTAAATCCAGCCGTGCTCAGGGTAAGGGGGGTCTTCTTGCCCGAAGAGATAAGCCTTAGACCAATACAGAAATATTAAAGTTTTAGGTCGCAATAAAAGAAAAGAAAAAATATAGAAAAGTCTGACAGATATAATAATACATTCATAGAAGAATTGCTAAATCGGAATTAAGAAAGGAGAGGATGTTCTTTCTTTCTTCTTTCCATAGTCGATAACCGCTCAACCATGCCGAATACGTAATAATTTATGTCAGCCCAAAATGTATTTGTTTTATATAATCATCCCTTCAATTTCGTGGAAATATTTAGTTATATCACGTTAATTTTTAAATAACACTATAATAAAGGTTTTATTAAGTTAAATTAACTAAACATAAACATTGAAGAAAATGAGAAAAATAGCAATCAATAAGATCTATGTTTTAATAAAAGATTGCTATTAATGTATTCGTAACCAAAAATCTTTTAAAAAAAAATCTTTCAAGCGGTATTATTAGGACATGTTTAAAAAATAATAATTTAAAATAAGAATAATAATAGGTTTAAATTAATAAATTAAAGTGTTTTTACTTACTTTGAAAATTACTGCCTCAAGCGCTTGATGACTGCAACTCACAAGTAGTTTGTTATCTTGTATAAAATAAAGTGCTTATGGGATTCTTAACTAAAGTCCTAGATGCTTCTTTATAATTATAATTAACGCGATGATCAGCTTATATAAATATGAATTGTTCTTGAAGGTTATTAATAAATAATTAATCAAGTTTGCTGTTTTTATGTTTAGTTAACCTTTACTCTAATTTTGTTTCGTTTGATATCGTTCGGCTTGAGGTCAATGATATTAATTTGAGAAAAACACTGATTTTATTGTATTTTTCCTTGTTTTATTTTTCCAATATTTCGATTGACATCGTCAATCATCATCAGGGAATTTCTACATAAAAATTACAAAAAATATAACAACAAAAACACTGTTAGACAAATGATTTACATCAAGAACACAACATAGTTATATTTAATAAAACGTAGAACAAAAAACGTTAAACGTCTGTGTCTTCTATTAAGTAGGTAATGACTAAATTTGTATTTTCTCCTATTATGTTTTCTAACTGTGCGCCTATAGATTCTCGCTAATCCTTCCGTGTCTCTCTTATAATTCATGCTTTTCTCTTTTGGTATGTCCATAATGTGTAACATCTCTAGTGTATACCTTCTCTTATAATTGGTCTCTTGCGTCAGTCTTTCCACATCGTTGAAGTTTGGTGTGTGGCCGGTCAATGTGCAATGGGCCGAAAGAGCTGTTTTGTGTTCCAAAGGTTTGTTTAGGGCTTTTTGGTCCAATTTATGTGACGATAGTCTAGTTTTAAGTTTTGTTTTTGTTGTACCAACATATACCTTATTGCATATGTTGTTTCCGTCTCCATTGCACTTACTTTTATAAACTACATCAGATTTTTCTTCTTTTTTTTACTTTTGTCTTTGTCTTACTGTATAGCTCGTTTAGTGTTCGATTTGTTTTTAATGCTATCTGATATTTTTCCTTGTTGTACATGTCCGAACTTTTCAACCTCTCGGAGAAACCAGATACATTACCTACGTTTAACGTGTTTTGTTCTACGTTTTATTAAATATAACTATGTTGTGTTCTTGATGTAAATCATTTGTCTAACAGTGTTTTTGTTGTTATATTTTTTGTAATTTTTATGTAGAAATTCCCTGATGATGATTGACGATGTCAATCGAAATATTGGAAAAATAAAACAAGGAAAAATACAATAAAATCAGTGTTTTTCTCAAATTAATATCATTGACCTCAAGCCGAACGATATCAAACGAAACATTAATCAAGTTTTTATTTAATTCTTGTTCATCAAGGCCCTTAGAAATTTAAGATGTGGCCTTCTTTCCAATAGTAAATTCCGTTTAGATTATTGTTAAAATTAAGCATTTTCTTCTCGTATTGGCTTGTAAAATTGGCTTTAAAATGCTTTTATCTACATCGTAATATTCCGGTTCAGATATAAGTAAATTAAAAATGGAAGCTGTGGGAATATATTCCCACAGCTAATGGACTTCGGAGCGACCGGTAGCGTAAACAAACAATTCAAAAAAAAATAATTTAAAAATCATTCTCATTATTCCACCGTATGACCTCCTACGCCACCAATAATAGCGGCAATATTCACAAAATTCCTTGGCAAATATCTTTATATTCAAAATCAAAATCTAATCAAAAAATATATTTGCAGTAACTATACCAAACAACCACACAGAACAACCTTTTTCCAATGAATGAGAAAAATTATTAAGTTTTACAAAAAATTACTGACATGAAATTCATGCCGTTCTACAATTTGTCGCTTTTCCAAACCTACTTAAATTGTTTCCATAATTTACACCATAGTATGAAACACTAGTACACAAAAACAATCACACAGATTTGTGATACATCACAAATTTACCCCACATCTAAACGAAAGAAACGTTTGACACCTCTGGTACAGCTTATGTCCAAATATCTTTGCAGTGATATGCGCCTTTGCCGTTACCACCAATGTCCTGTAACTCATAGTACAATTGTCCTATTCTGCTAAGAACTCTTGCCCTCACCCCTGCGGGAGCAAGTTCCTAATTAAAGTGATCAATTTTCGAACTTTGCTTCAAAATTTCTCCTTATTACTTCCTGACCGATATTGAACACTTTTGATATAGAACGTAAATTGTAAGTTCTTTTATTTCTTTCATATGCCTTTTCCATATGCTTCTGAATGGAATTTCGGATTATACTAAATTCATCTTCCCGCTTTAACTTTGCATCTGTTTCCGCCATTAGATTTAAACATTTAAAAATGTTATAGTCGTTCCCATGTGTCACCATCATTTGCCCAAACACTATTTGATATGGGGTTCTACAACGCTTTGATGGATACTGTTCCTCAGTGAACAATTTATACTACTTATAAATAAATCCCAGTCCCTCTGGTCATGGCGAATGTAAGACCGAAGAGCTTCATTAATAATACGGTTCACCCGCTCACTCGCATTTGCCTGTGGACTGTACAATGCCGTTAATATGTGTTGAACACCGTGTTTGATCAAAATTTTTTTAAAATCCTTGCTTTTAAACTGCGAGCCATTGTCCGTCACTACATTTTAAGGGACTCAAAAGCAGGTGAAAATATCAGTCCTTAGATATTCTATTATGGGTTTTGAAACTAACTTCTTTAAAGACTTCAGAAATGAAAATTTAGAAAAAATGATCCAAAACTACTAAAATTCCAATGTAACCAGATTTCGAGCGAGGAAGAGGACCATTTAGATCTACATATAGTTTTTGAAATGGTCTTTCCGTCACTACCATTTGTCCCATAGGCGGTTTCAACATAATAATAGGCGTTTTTGACGTTTTACACATCTCACAATTCTGAACATATTTTCTTACATCAATCACTAGTCCGGGCCAATAAAAATATCTTCTCACGCCGTGTGCTACATTTGGTACGTCATGAGCAGTGTATATTATCTCATTTCTCAACTCATCTGGGACGAACAGTTTCCATGAATTTGATTCATCTTCATTGCCAATAGAAAATTCTGTTCGCTTGTAAATAAACTTGTCTACTACTTTGAAATCTGGTTGATCTGCCTCTTCGTGGCCGGATCAAAAAGATCTAGTTTATTCAGCTATAAAAACTATGTCAGTAGAAATTAAAAAAATTAAACAAGATTGCTCAATATTTTAAAATTTGGTAGGCAGCTAGGGACTTTCCTCTTTTACAAAACATCCCAGCTTATGTTTTGTGTATCCCATGCAGTTCAGCTGCAAGTGAAAGGGTGGTTTCTACTTCAGGAAGAATATTAGAAGAAAGAAAAAGTCGCTTAAGTGAAGAAAATGTTGATAAAATTTTATTTTTACACAAAAATTTTTAAAATAATATTTATTGTAAAATTAAATAAATAAAATTATTATATTTTATTTTGATGTTATGTATTCATGAATTATTTAATTTATTTGTTTCCCATATTAATCTATATAACAGAAAGCTAATAACATTGTGCAACTGTGAAAAAAATACAAGACCTTAACAGTATAGGTTCGATTATACGATCGAAGGGTAATAAAACCCTACACTCAGTTTTTTTTCTATGGACCCCAAAATATTCTCGAATTCAGTGAGCCACTTGGAAAAGGTGTCATTAGTTTTTGTCCAACGGCTAATTCAGACTTCATGATAGCACTAAACTATATTCGGTAATAATGTAGTTTTTGTAGTTTTGCGCACAAATATTATTGACATTGTGTGTCAAAAATTTTACTTACTTCTGCCCTTTTTTTTAAAAAAAATTGAGGAAGAAACTATTTTTTACTTTTTGCAGCATTACTTTGAGGGAGTCCAAATTTTTCACTAACAATGTTCGCCAAATTGTAGCCACGGTTACGTTGAACAACTTTCGTGAACATATCAATACAATCCGATTGTGTATAGATACCGTAAATTGCTAATAAAGACCACTATGAGACCGGTTTTTCGTACCTTTCCGAACATATAAGCCAGTAATGTGGTTGAATATCAACCGATTTTAAATTTCTCAGTAGATTTGGAAAGAAGAGACTGTTCCACTGTGTCTTGTCATATCGTTCTGTTTTGCATTGAAATTGCATAGTGAACGTGCGTGAGTTCAAAATTTACTTACGTGAGCGTGGGTGACGTGAGTAGCGAAAAAATTTCTGGCGTGCGTGTGCGTGAGTGACAATCTCAATCACGTGAGCGTGCGTGAACGTAAGTTACATTTGCTCACGTGCCCCTCTCTAGTTCTATATACATTGACATTGTAGCAAGCAGATAATTTAGTACACCTAGTCAAGCGGCGATCTGGCTGTGCTTGAAGCCAGACTTGACATATCCAAGCATTTTTAAGAAAACAAGAAGAGAATCCAACAGGACTTTAAGATTAAATTGGGTTCGTTGGTAAACATAGTTAAAGCGGGTTATCCGACTTCCAAACACGTCAATACCCTTTTTTAAATTCCGCACTTTCTGCAAGTATTAAAGTGTTCTACATAAAAAACATTCCTTGAATTCACGCACTCTGGCTTCGGGAAGAAATATTAAAACAAGTACTTTTGAAAAACTGTTAAAAAAAAAATATAGTCAATTACTGTATAAAATTCTTGTCTACGAATGTGATACTATTAAATATTTTAATATTCCAATAAGGTTTTTGGGCGTAGAATTTCGAAAGTATCAGTTAGAAAATCCGAGGAAGATCTGTTTTGATTTGATAGTTAATATCTTGATAGTAAAGATCTGTTTTGTCATATGTTACTACCCCTCATCCCTAAGGGTGATGTTATAATTAAGGAATGAATCTGTTTATATGTAACTTCACTGCAGGTTTGTAGTTATAAATAAAATTATAAAAATAATAGAATTTTCTAAAATATTAAATTTTTTTATATTTAAAAAAATAACAAAAAATCCAAACGGAAAGTGTCAAGTCTTACTGCTTTCACGTACTGTCCTATAACGTATGAACAAAATCAAAATAGACCATGAAAATCGATGAACTGTAACGACCCTCTAATGACAGACTAACCCTTCAAGGCCTGTGCTACCATTAAATCCAGCCGTGCTCAGGGTAAGGGGGGTCTTCTTGCCCGAAGAGATAAGCCTTGGGCCAATACAGAAATATTAAAGTTTTAGGTAGCAATAAAAGAAAAGAAAAAATATAGAAAAGTCTGACAGATTCAATAATACATTCATAGAAGAATTGCTAAATCGGAATTAAGAAAGGAGAGGATGTTCTTTCTTTCTTCTTTCCATAGTCGATAACCCGCTCAACCATGCCGAATACGTAATAATTTATGTCAGCCCAAAATGTATTTGTTTTATATAATCATCCCTTCAATTTCGTGGAAATATTTAGTTATATCACGTTAATTTTTAAATAACACTATAATAAAGGTTTTTTAAGTTAAATTAACTAAACATAAACATTGAAGAAAATGAGAAAAATAGCAATCAATAAGATCTATGTTTTAATAAAATATTGCTATTAATGTATCCGTAACCAAAAATCTTTTAAAAAAAAATCTTTCAAGCGGTATTATTAGGACATGTTTAAAAAAATAATAATTTAAAATAAGAATAATAATAGGTTTAAATTAATAAATTAAAGTGTTTTTACTTACTTTGAAAATTACTGCCTCAAGCGCTTGATGACTGCAACTCACAAGTAGTTTGTTATCTTGTATAAATTAAAGTGTTTATGGGATTCTTAACTAAAGTCCTAGATGCTTCTTTATAATTATAATTAACGCGATGATCAGCTTATATAAATATGAATTGTTCTTGAAGGTTATTAATAAATAATTAATCAAGTTTTTATTTAATTCTTGTTCATCAAAGCCCGTAGAAATTTAAGATGTGGCCTTCTTTCTAATAGTAAATTCCGTTTAGATTATTGTTAAAATTAAGCATTTTCTTGTCGTATTGGCTTGTAAAATTGGCTTTTAAATGCTTGTATCTACATCGTAATATTCCGGTTCAGATATAAGTAAATTAAAAATTATTCCACCGTATGACCTCCTACTCACCAATAACACTAGTTTACAGTCATTTTGCTGCAGAGTTCTAAATAATTTTTTCTATAGATTTCAGCCTCCTAAACGCGAATATGAGATTTAAAAATTTTTCCTCTGATTAGTTTTCAAGATATGAATTTTTGAATTATTTTGCAAATTTTTTATGAGATGCATCAGCTTATTGGAGAATAAATCTCATATTCGTGTTTAGGAGGCTGAAATCTATAGAAAAAAATTATTTAGAACTCTGCAGCCCCCAAAAATAAAGATTTGTAAACTGGTGTAATAGCCGCAATATTCAGAAAATTCCTTGGCAAATATCTTTTTATTCAAAATCCAATCAAAAAATATATTTGCCGTAACTTTACCAAACAACCACACAGAACAACCTTTTTCCAATGAGTGAGAAAAATTATTAAGTTTTATAAAAATTACTGACATGAAATTCATGCCGTTCTACAATTTGTCGCTTTTCCAAACCTACTTAAATTGTTTCCATAATTTACACCATAGTATGAAACACTAATACACAAAACAATACACAGATTTGTGATATATCACAAGTTTACCCCACATCTAAACGAACGAAACGTTTGACACCTCTGGTACAGCTTATGTCCAAATATCTTTGCAGTGATATACGCCTTTGCCGCTACCATCAATGTCCTGTAACTCATTGTACAATTGTCCTATTCTGCTAAGAACTCTTGCCCTCACCCCTGTGGGAGCAAGTTCCTAATTAAAGTGATCAATCTTCGAACTTTGCTTCAAAGTTTCTCCTTATTACTTCCTGACCGATATTGAACACTTTTGATATAGAACGTAAATTGTAAGTTCTTTTATTTCTTTCATATGCCTTTTCCATATGCTTCTGAATGGAATTTCGGATTATACTAAATTCATCTTCCCGCTTTAACTTTGCATCTGTTTCCGCCATTAGATTTAAACATTTAAAAATGTTATAGTCGTTCCCATGTGTCACCATCATTTGCCCAAACACTATTTGATATGGGGTTCTACCAACGCTTTGATGGATACTGTTCCTCAGTGAACAATTTATACTACTTATAAATAAATCCCAGTCCCTCTGGTCATGGCGAATGTAAGACCGAAGAGCTTCATTAATAATACGGTTCACCCGCTCACTCGCATTTGCCTGTGGACTGTACAATGCCGTTAATATGTGTTGAACACCGTGTTTGATCAAAAAAATTTTAAAATCCTTGCTTTTAAACTGCGAGCCATTGTCCGTCACTACATTTTAAGGGACTCCAAAACAGGTGAAAATATCAGTCCTTAGATATTCTATTATGGGTTTTGAAAGTAACTTCTTTAAAGGCTTCAGAAATGAAAATTTAGAAAAATGATCCATAACTACTAAAATTCCAATGTAACCAGATTTCAAACGAGGAAGAGGACCATTTAGATCTACATATAGTTTTGAAATGGTCTTTCCGTCACTACCATTTGTCCCATAGGCGGACTAAACATAATAATAGGCGTTTTTGACGTTTTACACATCTCACAATTCTGAACATATTTTCTTACATCAATTACTAGTCCGGGCCAATAAAAATATCTTCTCACGCCCTGTGCTGCATTTGGTACGTCATGAGCAGAGTATATTATCTCATTTCTCAACTCATCTGGGACGAACAGTTTCCATGAATTTGATTCATCTTCATTGCCGGTAGAAAATTCTTTTCGCTTGTAAATAAACTTGTCTACTACTTTGAAATCTGGTTGATCTGCCTCTTCGTTCTCAATACGAAGTTTCTTATATATTTTACTGTTAAAAGAATCCGAATTTAAATCAATAGCCGGTATATTTTCCACATCGATTGCTTCGACATTATCTTCACCCTCCGTTACTCGAGACTAAGTGTCCGGTGCCACATTATACTTTCCTTTACGATGCCCAATTGTGAAACTGAAACCTTGAAGTTTTAAGGACCACCTCGCCAAACGCCCCGAAAGGTCTTTCTGGTTCATGAGCCATTTCAGGCTAACGTGGTCTGTTATCACCTTAAAATCTTGCCCCTCAATATACGGCCTAAACTTCTTAATGGCCATAACCACCGCCAAACATTCGTGGTTTGATATGGTGTAATTTCGCTGGCATTTATTTAGTTTCTGTGACATGAAGGCTATAGGCCTTTCATTTCCATCGTCACCTGCTGGAGCCAACACTGCACTGACATCGCACATACTTGCATCACATTGCAAAATAAATTGCTTATCATAATTAGGATGAATTAACAAGGGCGCTGTTGTTAGTTTTTCCTTCAACAAGCCAAATGCTCCCTGAGCCATATCAGACCATACAAAAGTTTTCTTTTTCGATAGAAGTTCCGTGAGCGGAAATGTAATAGCAAAATAATTGTGAATGAACCGGCGATACCATCCGGTCATTCCTAAAAACCTACGTAACTGCTTTATTGACTTTGGCTTTGGTACATCCCGTATGGCCTTAACTTTGTCTTCATCAACTTGTAAAGTCCCATTACCAACTATGTACCATAAATACTTCACTTTATTCAAAGCGAAACTACTCTTTGCAATATTGATTGTTAAACAAGCCTTTCGTAGATGATTTGAAACTTCCAATAGATGCTTTAAATGTTCCTCAAAATTGCTTGACACTACTAATAAGTCATTGAGATATACAAAGACGTGAGTCTTCAAATTGTAGGGGATGGTCATATCCATAAGTCGGCATAACGCCTGTGGAGCGTTACATAGCCCAAAGGGCATCCTAGCAAACTGGTACAGGGGTATATTTGGCACGGTAATAGCAGTTTTCGGTTTCGACTCATTGTCCAATTTTACCTGCCAAAAAGCGTTCTTTAAATCTATTTTATATACAGGTGGGAGTCTCGAAAGCAGACAGCAATGTTTGGTATAGGATATGCATCCTTTTTTGTTACTGCATTCAATTTTCTACTATCCAGGCACATCCTCACCTTACCAGGTTTAACAATGCCTACTGTCGGAGACGACCAATTTCTCCACAGCTGGTGATATCGGCCAGTAACGTTGCTTTATGGGTTTTGCATCTTCTGTGTCAATATTGTGTTGGATCAGATCGGTACATCCAAAACCCCCGATTTCCGAATTTGGAAAGGTAGAGATAACGGATTCTAGCTTTCGTCTTTCGTCTGGGGTCAATTGAACCTTGTCCGCATCTATTTCTCTTACCCCACTGTCCTCAATCGATGACACTGACATTTGTATACCGAAATCATTCCAAAAATCGAAGCCGCAGATTATATCCTGTTTTATTGATGGAACTACTAGAAAATCAAAAGGCAGTGTCTGATTTCGAAATGTTATGTTCAGGATAGGAGATCCAAGGACCATTTGCCTCCTTCCATCAGCTGTTCGTACATTTCCAACACATTTTCGGAAATCAGCTTTCCTTAGAACAATATCTGCTAAATTTTCACCTATTACGCTTTTGTTAGCACCACTATCTAGTAAAGCAAAATAATAATTCCCATCAATATTCACATTAATATCCATCTCTTTATTCACTATTGTTGATACTGTATACTTTTTGTTCTTCCTGATTCGTTTGTAATATTCTCTTAAACGTTTATTAGATCTAGATTTGTCAATTTTTCTCCGGCAATGTGCCATCTGCACATGTAAAGGTCTTTTCTGTGGTTGAACTGTCAATAAGTGTGGTTGATTTTTGGGTATCGTAATTTCAAGGAATTAATTCGGATGTCCGGTTTAATTCCTGCGGACATCCGTCTTTTCGTTTCTCGACTTTTTGTTACATTTTAGACAAGTGTATTTATAGGTATCAAGTAAACCACAGCCATAACAAAATATGCGTCTGACTTCTCTGCAGTTGGTATAGTTGTGACCGATTTTATCACAATTCCAACAATTTACAGAAATCTCTGAATTTTCCAAATCAGAAATTTCCGATATACGAGCTCTAATTAGTCTCACATCCTCTGTATTTATTTCTCTAAAAAACTTTTCATGTCTTTTTACCTCATTTCGCAACTTTGACATGCTATTAATCTCCAAATGTAAAAGTTCGTGTCGTATTTCGGGTCTCAAATTTCGGATTACATTTTCGCATAATTCTAATTCATTTATGGGTGTCTTTAACCTATCTGTCATTGAAGATAACACTTCCAAATAATCGTCTACATCCTCGTTAGAATGTTGCATGCGCTTCCGAATATCATCCAATATATCAAAGTCACTATAATCCACTTTGACTTCGGCTTTAAGAGCGTTAGTTATGGAAGCCCTGGAATATTAAGTTCCCGAATCATAGTCCGGAATTGCCCTGAAATATCCGTAGTCATTTCCTCTCTTAAACTATTCATCAACTCAGAAATCATGGCCTGAAATCGTAAATCATCCGAAGGTGTCGGCCAGACTTCCGATATTAATACCAAAATACAGTATTTTTTAATTTTTTCCTCATAAAAAAACGAACTTACAAGTTCATAATAAAAAATTTCTTTCAATTGTTTTATTTGAATTCAACAAATGTTCGAAATTATATTGAACTCTTGTGTTCAATAAAAAATTTTCAACCGATGAAAAAACTAAATAACGAACAATTGTTCAAAATAAAGTTATTTATCATTGTTAAAAAAAAATATTAAACGTTCATGTACAAAAAAATAATGAACTTTTAAATATCGTACCGAAACTAGAATGTCATAAATATTGTGTCGACCAAATTAAACGCAAGAAATATGTTTGTATTAAGACAGAGCTCTTAGAGCTATGTATTTTCCCTTACATCTAATGAATGAAATATGATCGAAACTATATCATCGCCAATAACAGAGGCCAGGTATTTTGAGTTTTGCTGAATACTGTAAAATAATCAACTTGATGCATCTTTATAGAACCCATCGTCAGTTTTTTTTATGTATATACAGAAATGTATATTTATTATAAATTGAAACGAACATTGTTCGAAAAGATTTTCAACTCTAAAGTTGAAAAAAATATTCAACTTGAATGATATTTATCTTTGTTGAAAATAAAATTTTATAGTTTTTCCATCATTGTTCATTATTTATTTTGAACATGAGAGTTATGTTTTCAAACAAACATTGTTAGAAAACATATTGAACTCATGTGTTGAGAAATATTTTTAAACTTCGATGTTATTTATTTTTGTTAGAAACAAAAAAAGTATCGTTTTCCGAACCTTGGTGTCGGCTCTCTTACCGATCTCATTGTCATATTCGAGATTTACAGTAAAACTACAATTTGCGGACGCTCCGCCTCTACGACTACCGAATTATCACGACATCTTGTTAAAGGCATATTTGTAAAAAAAAAACAATAAGAATGTTTAAGTCGGGCGACCCGACTTACATATACCATCACCCTGAGTAAAATAAAAAAAATTGCTACTATATTGATATTATTACTCGATTTCTAAAGTGGGTGGAGTGGTAAATTTGTATGGGAGGTCCCATAAGGGGCGCCGCTAGACTTCCAATTTTTTCTCCAAAACTTTATCCAGTTATAACTTAATAAAATACAGAATTGGGGCACGATCGTGTCGAGAATATTGATATTTTTACTCCATCTCTAAAGGGGGCGCCGTGGTTCATTTGTATGGGAGGTACCGGAAGGGGCGTGTCTAGACATCCAGATCTTTTCTCCAAAACTTTATCCTGTTATAGCTTTACTAAAAACAGAATTTGGGCACGATCGTGTCAAGTGTATTGATGTTATTATTCCATCTCTAAAGTGGGCGGAAAGGTACATTTGTATGGGAGGTACCAGAATGGGCGTGTCTAGACTTCCAGATTTTTTCTCCAAAACTTTATCCTGCTTGAGCTTTACTAAATACAGAATTTGGTCACGATCGCGGTAGTTCTAATAATAATATTAATCGATTTCTAAAGTGGGGGGTACCAGATGTGTGTGGGAGGTACCAGATGGGGCGTTGGTAGACTTCAGTTTTTTTCTCAAAAACTGTATCCTGCTATAGCTTTACTAAATTAAGAATTAGGGTACGAGGGCGATGGATTTATTGATATCATTACTCCATATCTAACGTGGGCGGAAAGGTGAATTTGTATGGGAGGTACCAAAAGGGGCGTGGTTAGACTTCCAATTTTTTTTTCCGAAACTTTATCCTGTAATAGCTTTACTAAGTACAGAATTTGGGTACGATCCCGATGGGTGTACACACTTACCCGCCCCTACCGCCGAGAGGGCACTGTCCCTTAACGTGCGACAACGTACACACCAAGGTCCGGACTATGGCGGATTAATTTAGAGTAGTTGGCAACCCCGAAAAAAGAAAATTTTATATCAGCTACAGAAAATCATCAGCTGAATTAAAATGGATAAGATATAATTAAAATAACGATAAGACGACAACTAGGGTATTCAGTTCAGATGTCTCATAATACAAAGTTTCAACATTCCGATATCACTATTATAATTTACTACATCACGAAGTTGGTTGTAATCATTAAAAATTCTACGGAAGGGGTAAGAATTTGCATAATTTGTCCTATAGAAGTTTAAAGATATTGGGTAAAAGTGTCTAGACAATCTACAAGGGACATTGAAATTGACATTCGAAAGCAGAAATGGCGAATCAGCATCACCATCCAAGAGTCTGCACACAAACGAAACCCCAAGCATAGTCCTTCTACTCTCAAGAGTAGGTAGTCTAATGAGTTTTAATCTACTCTCATACGACGGCAAATTATTGTCACATCTCCAACCGAAACCACGAAGACAGAATAACAAAAATTGCTTTTGCACTGATTCAATGGAATGCATATGTATACGGTAATATGGATTCCAAACAACACAGGCATATTCCAGCAAAGGTCTAACTAGAGATATGTATAGATGTTTAGTGATGTACGGATCAGAGAATTCCTTAGCCCATCTTTTAATAAATCCAAGTGTAGATCTAGATCTATTGACAACCATGCTTATATGAGATATAAAGTCCAATTTCCTGTCCATAAGAACGCCAAGATCAATAAATGTGGTAACAGAATCCAAAACAAGACCATCAATACAAAATGTAGATAAAATTCTATTACAGCGAAAAAATGACATATGTTTACACTTTTTTAAGTTGAGATCCATTAAATTGGCCTTGCACCAATTAACAAAGCGGTCAATATCATTCTGAAGTCTGACCGTATCGCCACAGCTGCTAAATAACTTCACATCATCAGCGTACATAAGTATTGAACTATGCAAGATAATAGAAGGAAGATCATTTAAGAATAACAAAAATAGCAAAGGGCCTAAATGACTACCCTGAGGAACACCGGATGTTACATTAACCACCCTGGACACTGTATTATAAAACATTACACGTTGCGTCCTTCCAGAAAGGTAAGATTTGATCAAATGAAGGAGATTCTCAGGAAATCCCATACGATCTAGTTTCATCAGCAAAATACGATGATCAACCCTATCGAATGCTTTACTAAAATCGGTGTAAATTACATCAGTTTGCATTTTCTTAACAAATCCCAAGAAAACATGTGTTGTAAACTCAAGGAGATTAGTAACCGTAGAACGAGCCTTGAGGAAGCCGTGTTGTTTCGGTGAGATAATTGACTTGACCTGAAATGTAAGGTTCTCGGTAACAAGTTTTTCCATTAACTTAGGGATGTCACTGAGTTTGGCAATACCCCTATAGTTAGAAATGTTTGATTTTGTACCAGACTTAAATAATGGTAATATATACGACTCTTTCCACATGGATGGAAAATGACCTAATCTCAAAAGCTTGTTAAAGCTTGTATTGATATTATAACTCGATTTCTAAAGTGGACGGAATGATGTATTTGTATGGGAGGTACCAGAAGGGTCGGAGCCATGTAGCCCATTTGCAATACCGTAAGTAGTTTTGGGGAAATATTAACTCGTGCAAAATTTCAAGTGCGAACCAGCCAGACAGACAGACAGACGGACATGGCTTAAATGACTTAAAAAGTCATGAATCGAATTTGGTTCTAAGAAACCTAGGGTCTGAAGTGACTCCTTCTAAGTGTTACACTTTTGGGTCGTATCAAATGATATATACCCTCATCCCTAAGGGTGATGGTATAAAAATTGTATTTAATAGGCAATTTTAAGATAACACCAAAAACAATTGAAATAAATATAAGCTGTTCCACTACTTTTGAAGGAAATCATATATGTTAACAACTTTTATCGAATTACTTACTACTTAATTTCCCTTTGCACCCCATGAATGAGGTATGGGATAGCTTCTCGCGTTGTTGTGAATTAACACGCTTTCTATTTTTTTTAGATTCACAACTAACGGCACCTACTTGTTTATCGACGAATGCGAACGTCACTGTTTGAGAAGCTCTTACTAGACACGACGCTTAATACTGCGAAGTTGCTGTCAACCACATTCGAGGGGAGCCGACAATGAAAGAAAAATTTTTATTTTCTTTTTTTCTTTTAAGATGACTGGAGCCAGGTTTGAACCTGCGATCTCCCGCATGGTAGTCGCGTGTTCTAACCACTATGCCACGGCCGGTCCTTTTATCGAATTAGCCATCCTTTATAAAAAATTTTGAAACTGAATTGAATAAATTTGCTTCCGGATCTTTAAAGGGAGTTATGAACCAAAGCTAGTTCAGTAATAAAAATCTCAACCAATCAGAAAACGAGTCGTAATACTTTTAAGAAAAATCGAAAATAATGACAAAAGCGAAAAAAATTCAACAAAACAAATAACTTGTGAGTTTAAACCCGATCGGTACCAGACATAAAATCTCGAACAAGTTATTTGATTTTAAGTGTAATAAGGATACCATTCCAAATCCTTGGTATTTGTTTTCAAACAAGATAACATTTAAAAAACATATAATCCAAGGTAATTATAGACCGATAAAAAAAATCTGTCAAAGCTATTCAATATTGTAAGACATTTAACCTGCTTCCGGAATCAATAATTTTGTACAATGATTTAATTTCAAAACCAGGAAGAGTATGTACTGTTACCACAATTTTGGTACATGCCATCCCTAATTTAGTTAAATGTACCATCCCTATTGCATTTCCAATTACACTCAATACTCACTCAATTTATACTCAATTGTTTACTTTTGTATGTAAACAAAAACATAAACAAATGAGAGACACAATAACATGCAAAGCACTGAAATATGTGTGAGTAAGTTTCAAATTCAAAAGGATAGTTTAAGTGTATGTAAGTAATTTTAAGGATACCGTTGTTTTAAAATATAAGGAGTTGAAAGTAGAAAAGAAACTATCATTAATAAATTATAACTTAGCCGAGTTGTTTGGCTAGGAAATAAAATTGAAAAAGTTCTTTTAAATAAAATTTCAAAGTTTGCTTGGCGCGCTTGACGCAGCCAGCAAGTCAGAAAAATATTTTAGAATCCAGTGGCTTTTCTAAGAGCCGGCCATAACAAATAGGCAGGCCCTTTTAATTTGTTGGTGCACCCCCATCACATGGCGATCCTGCCAGGCTCGGTCTCGCACCTTACCGAGGAGACGTCCGTACCAACAACGAACCAACAACCAAAACCTTTGACGTTGGAGGACTATAGAAGGCGCCTTATCCGTAAAGAAGAGGACAGACTCACCCAGATTCCAACTACGAAAAAACCCGAGCACCGGCGCAGTGGAAAACTTGTGTCCATGCGCAAGAAGTTGGCGGAACTGAGGCGCATCGTCAATTCCGAATATCCTCCGCCGTGGGACATCTCATCCAGTTTGTGGCTGCAAATTGACTAGCTGGAGAAGCAGTTGGCCGACCGAAAAAGAATTCGCAACACAAATTAATGAATAATAACTAATAAAATGAATATTCACCGGCCACACTGCTGACACACATGCAACTGTTTTATTATTTTGGTGTTTTTCCACAGAAAGAAACACACACACAATGCACAGCATTAAAATTATTTAATCACAGTTGCACTTATAAATTGTATCCACTTATTTTTAAACAACACACGAAAATTTTAAAAATATTGATAATTATGACCGGCACATGATAATGTAAACAAATAAATTGCGTTTACAAGTATTTGATTATGTGTCAGGTAACATATGTATGAAACAACAGGGTGTTTCAGATTCGAATTAACTACCATATGCGTACACAGAAAGAAAATTGGTTATAATTTAAGAAAATAATTTGAAAAGAATATAAAACAAACAAAAAAAAAAACAATTTACAAATTATATTAGCGAAAAAAACAATATTTAGCAGCACTGGAAGAAAATATTTGTGTATATATAAAATTATAAAAAAAAAAAATATTTTGATGGTACAAAAGTATATATATATATATTAAAAAAAAATTTGTATGAAATTATTAGCATAATAAATGGAGAAACTTGTAGAATTTATAGAAGAGTTAGAAAAACTTAAATCAAATTTAAAGAAAAGTAAAAATAGAGTCTATGAGCAAAAATACGTGGATAAATAGTTAGAAAGGCTCAAGGCAATAGAAATTAATGTTGAAGAAATCCCACAATCTTTAGAAAATAAAGAATTTGTATACTTAAAATCAAAGCTTTGCTCTTTGCTAGAAGAACTCACAATAATAGTAGATGTTTTACCAGTGAAGGAACAAACCGAAGAAGAGTTTAAAATAACAAAAATGGCTTCTTTTGATATTTCGCTTGTTGGCAAAAATTTGCAAACGTTCAAAGGAACTTTTAAATATTTAGGTGATTTTTTGACCCATACTCAATTATTACACGAGCTAACAAAAGTAGAAGATCGACCGTTATTCATTAAGTATGTCTATAATTTCAAACTTACGACCCAAGTGAGAAGTGTATTAGGTAGGTCAAATAAACCAACAACTTTCGAAGATTTAAAGAAGGCTTCAGATGCTGCATATCTCAACCCAAGAACCTTACAACAAGTGCTATCAGAGTTAGGAGCAACAAAGCAACAAGGCAGCAGTATTACAGACTTCAGAGAGAAGACTGCTGAACTGGCTGATCAATTAAGCGCGTTTTAAATTTCAAACTTAACAAATCCAAAGGAAGAAGCAAGAGACGTTGTATACAAAGTAAGCGACAGTGTAGCGCTGAATACATTTAGGCGTAAATAGTGAATATCAGCAAATTTTGTTGAGCAATATCCCGTCGGGAGTGTGATGCAAGGTAAAGCTTCTGATCGGTTTAACTTGACAAACCCAGAGTGATCCTTGCCAATTGCACTTCAAGTCTACTCACAGAGCTCCGTATTCGTAGTACTACTGCGGACGGAGTACCTCCACGTGGTGACGCCTGGGGGCGTGCCTCTGACACCCGTCAGAGCACGACTAACTGTGAGGGGCGAAACCTAAAACCCAGGCACGTCTGCTCAGAGTGAGCGGTACCCTGGTCAGCGTCTGACCCAGAATGGGCGGCTGTAATAAAATCCTGGCAGGAGGAGAAAACTGCGACGTGGTGCGCTGGGCTTGCAACCCGCCACCGACGTATAAACTATTGCAATGAAAAGAAGTAAGAAAAGAATAAAATGGACCCCCCAAAATGTTGACGACCACCGCAAACGAATTAAGGACCATGATTTAAGGATATGCACCTGGAATGTTAGAACACTGTATAGACCAGGTGCCTCTATCCAACTGGCGGAAGTCCTCGAAGAATACAAGGCTGACATAACCGCTTTATAGGAAATCCGGTGGACGGGACACGGGCGCATGAAGACGTGCGACATCTACTATAGTGGCCATGCGGACAAGCACGAGTTTGGTTGTGGATTTGTGGTTGGCAAGAGACTGCGACACCTAGTCTCAAGGTTCAACCCGGTGTGTGAACGTATAGCCACCATAAGAGTCAAAACTAAGTTTTTCCACATAACACTTATATGTGCCCATGCTCCGACAGAAGAGAAAAGCGATGAGGACAAAGACGAGTTCTACGAGAGCCTAGAAAATGTATATGACCGTAGCCCGAGCCATGACATTAAAATTGTACTAGGCGATTTTAATGCTAAAATAGGCAGGGAAACCGCATTTGAGCCTACCATCGGAAAATTCAGTCTGCACACCGAAACGTCGAACAATGGCATCAGACTGATTGATTTCTCTGCGGCAAGAAATATGGTAGTTAGCAGCACTATATTTGACCATAAAAATATTCATAAGGCAACATGGTTATCTCCAGATCAATTGACGACGAATCAGATTGATCATGTGGTAGTCGATGGACGGCACGCATCGATTGTTCTGGACGTACGAGTGATTAGGGGTGCGAACATTGACTCCGATCACTTCCTTACCGCAGTTAAGGTACGCACAAGGCTAAGCATGGCGAAAAACGTACGTAACCAGGCACAACGAAAGCTGGACATCGGTAAACTGCGGACCACAGAGGTAGCAAACGCTTACTCCAACCACCTAACTCAACTGCTGCGGAATGCTCCAACCCCTGACAATATAACCTCGCGGTGGCAAAATATAGCCGACTCCTTAGAACGGGCTGCGAGAAGCGTACTTGGGTACTCAAAGCTGTCTCAAGAAGATGCCTGGTACGATGATGAATGTCGCACTGCCACGAGAGAGACGGTTGCTGCATACAGGGCGAAACTGCAGCCAATGGCAACGCGAGCTGTTCGTGAACGGCACAGGGAGAAGAGACGACAGGCAACTCGTCTTTTTAGAAGAAAAAAGAAGGAGCTAAAGAAGAGGCAGGATGAGTGCACTGAGTTGCTCCGAAGTAGAGGGGAAGCCCGAAAATTCTACAAGAGAGTGAAAGCGAGAATGCGTGGAACAGGGTTGCCCTCCTGCAAGGACAGCGATGGTCAGCTAGTAACGGACCCGGATAACGTTCTGAAGATATGGAGAGATCACTTTAGAAATTTACTGGATACTGACACCACTCCAGAAGACCCCGCTCCAATCCATGACGATGGTATTAACTGTCCACCTCCGAGCCAGAGCGAGATACGTCTGGCCATCTCCCGCCTTAAAAACAACAAAGCTGCTGGAGCCGATGGTCTCCCTGCTGAATTGTTTAAGGCTGGCGGGGAGGAGCTGATTAGGAGCATGCATCAGCTCATGGAGAACATCTGGCAAGAGGAGAGCATGCCCGGGGATTGGAGTCTCAGTCTGTTATGTCCCATATACAAGAAAGGAGATCGTAGTGAATGTAAGAACTACCGTGGAATAAGCCTATTACCAATTGCGTACAAGGTCCTTTCAAGCATATTGTGTGAACGTCTAAAGCCAATTGTAGAAAAACTAATTGGACCATATCAGTGCGGCTTTAGACCTGGCAAATCTACGACGGATCAAATATTCACCTTACGACAAATCCTGGAAAAAACCCATGAAAAGCAGATCGACACCTACCACCTCTTTGTCGACTACAAAGCTGCCTTCGACTCTCCGATAAGGAATAGGCTTTATGAGGCCATGTCTGAGTTTGGTATTCCTGCAAAGCTGATTCGACTTTACAAATGTACCTTAGACAACACCAAATCCTCGGTTAAGATTGGTAAGGATCAGTCTGAACCATTCAACACGGAAAGAGGTCTCAGGCAGGGCGATAGCCTGTCCTGTACACTATTTAATATAGTTATGGAGAAGGTGATGAGAAAGGCTGGTGTCAACATGTCTGGCACCATATTCCACAAGAGCCACATGCCACTAGCCTATGCCGATGATATAGACATCATTGGCCGAAATCTGCGGGATGTTACTGCAGTTTACTCATCGCTAGAAAAGGAGTCAGCAAAAAATGGGTTTAGCGGTCAACGAGGACAAAACAAAAATAATGATTTCGACGAACAAAAAGTCCTCTCGATGGGGACGCACCGTGAACGTTGACAATTATTGTTTTGAGGTAGTCGACGAATTTACCTACCTCGGATCTTCCGTCAACAAGATGAATAATGTCAGCCAAGAAATTAAACGGGGAATAGTGCTAGCCAATAGATGTTTCTACGGACTTCGGCAGCACTTATCTGTGTCGAAGGCCAGTTTCGCCATCGGTTGAACCATGAGCTGTATGAGCTTTACCACGACATCGACGTAGCTAAAAGAGTCAGAATCCAACGACTTCGATGGCTGGGACATGTTGCCAGGATGGATGTAAATGCTCCAGCGAGAAAGGTGTTTGAAGGCGAACCTGAAGGACGGCGCAGAGCAGGGAGACCCAAACTCCGTTGGAAGGACCAAGTGGTAGGCGATGTGCCATCATCTGGTAGGACTAACTGGAGAACACACGCAGAAGACCGAAGCGTGTGGAATTCTTTATTACTTCAGGCCTCAAATTTATGAACTACGTTTCGTAAATTGTAATTGGCCACTTAAGTAAGTAATATCCCAAAAACGTTTAACGAGGCGTTAGAGAGATGTGTAACAGCAGAAAGGAGTTTTGGCTCGGATGAAAAATCAGTTTTTCACATTAATAATAAAAACAATAAAAATTACAACAGAAATAATAATAATTATAGAAACAACAATAATAAAAATGGCGGTTACAGAAATTATAACAATCAAAACAGTAATAATAATAAAACAACTCTGGCAACAATTCTAATAACTCTGGAAATGGTTACAGAAACGGATACAACAATTACAGAAATAGCAACACAAATTACACTGGGAATAACAACCGAAACAACAACGCTGAAACGCGAAATAATCACAATGGAAACAAAAACTATAACAGAAACAACAACAATGGTTACAATGATAATAATTATAATAACAAAAATATGCGAAATAACAACAATGATAACAGGTCTTACAGATCTTATCATTTTACAGAAGAACAGGAAAACTCCGAAGGCCGGGTAACAGAGGATGTTACCCAGAGCGCCCAAAATTGAAGATTTACAATATATCAAAAAACATAAACTCTTATGTTACCTTAAGGTGCAATAATATAAAACAAAATTTTAAATTCCTTATTGATACTGGAGCTGATATATCAGTGTGTAAATTGAAAACATTGAATAATATACACACACAGGAAACGGCAACTTTAACTGGTATAACGACAGAGGCGATACAATGTTTAGGAACTAAAAGTCTCAATCTTTCAATAAATAATGAAGAAATTGAACATAAATTTCATATTGTTGAAAATGAATTTCCTATAGCAGCTGATGGCATAATTGGAAGAGATATACTGGCAAAAATCATGTGTAAGATTGATTTTGAAACATTTACAATACATTTCAATGTAAATCAAAAAGATGACATAATACCAATGAATTCTAAACCCATTCACCAAACAAATATATTATTACCTGCGAGAACAGAGTCGATTGTGCCGTTGAATTTAAAAGTTAATGAAGATAGTATCGTTCTAAATATGGAGATACAAAAAGATGTATACCTGGGAAATACTATAATACCAGCAAAGGGTGTAGCACATGTTAAAGTGCTTAACACAAGAGATAAAGAAGTCAATTTGGATTGTAAGGTGGATCCGTTAAGAGATTACCACATATATAAAAATAACATAATGGTTTCAACAAACACAGACAGATTTGGAGTTCTATTAAATACTTTAGATATTGATGGTGCAGACACTGATGCTGAGGAATCACTAATCAAAATTTTTAAAGAATACCAAGATATATTTCATTTACCCGGCGAAGAACATAGTGTAAACAATTTTTACACACAAGAAATCCAAACTACTGACCCTACACCAGTCTACATAAAGAATTACAGATTACAACTACTGGCGGACAACATAATCGAACATTCAACGAGCCCTTATAATTCACCATGGTAGTACCAAAAAAATCAACAGATGGCAAAAAGAAATGGCGTCTAGTAGTAGATTTCCGTAAGCTCAATGATAAAATCGTCAATGATAAGTTCCCACTCACAAGAATTGAAGATGTTTTAGACAGATTAGGAAGAGCAAGATATTTCTCAACTTAAGATATGACAAGCTTCATCAAATAAATCTCCACAAAGACTCAAGACCCTTAACATCATTCTCAACTGGAAATGGGCATTACCAATTCAAGCGTCTACAATTTGGTTTAAAAATATCGTCTAACAGTTTTCAAAGAATGCTCACGATTGCGCTATGCGGACTAGATGCTGGAGCTTTTCTGTATGTGGATGACGTTATCGTATTAGGTTGCAGTCTGAAACATCACAATGAAAATTTAACAAAAGTTTTTCAACGTTTAAGAAATTGCAATTTAAAGTTAAATGCCAGCAAGTGTGGTTTCCTAAAAGCTGAAGTAGTTTATCTTGGACACTTAATAACCGATAAAGGAATAAAGACCGACCCAGCTAAAAATAAAGCTGTCGAGAATTATCCAGTACCGAAAACAGCGGATGAAGTCAGAAGATTCGTTGCTTTCTGCAATTATTATAGGCGTTTTATACCAAATTTTGCTGATATAGCGAAAAATCTTAATGCACTATTGAAAAAGAATATACAATTTGAATGGAATGAAAAATGTCAACATTCATTCAACACATTAAAGGAGAAGTTACTCAAACCTCCGATTTTACAATACCCGGATTTCGACAAAACATTTATACTAACTACGGATGCTTCCAATTACGCCCTTGGAGCAGTCTTATCGCAAGGTGAAGTTGGTTCTGATTTACCTGTATCCTATGCAAGCAAATCATTAGCTAAACATGATTTAAACAAACCCATAATTGAGAAAGAACTTTTGGCAATACATTGGGGAATACATTTTTTTAGACCCTATTAATATGGAAGGAAATTTATCGTAATCACCGACCACAGACCATTGGTTTCACTATTTTCACATAAGAATCCATCATCAAAGATGACTCGCATTGGGTTGGATCTATGTGATTATGATTTTGAAATGATTTACAAGAAAGGAAAAATGAACACTAATGCCGATGCCCTATCGAGAATAACGTTGAATAGCGACATATTGAAGGCTATGATTCCGACAAGGGAAAAAACTGATGAGAAAATTTTAGCAATAACGAGACGCATGAATAAAAAACTTGCAAGCACTGTTGTAAACAACAACACAAGGTACGCCTATGAAGAAAAGCCTGATCAACTTTTCATCTGGGACTGTACATCATTATCCGATTTGAGAAACATAAGAAAATTAAAGTTTATTACGAATAAAAATATGAGAAAGTCGACTATTGAAGTAGAAGGAGATGAAGTTATTGCAAGGTTCAGCGATAATCCAATTAACACACAGCTGATTTTGGAAAAGCTGTCATCGAAAATGCAAAATTTAAAGATACTCGAGTTAGCATTGAAAAATAATGATGAAATATTTAAAACAGTGGCCACAGAAGAATTTAAATCAATATTTAATAAACTACCAACCGGAAAGAAGACCCATTTAAAAATAATATTATATGATGACCCAAAGCGAATTATTTGCAAAAACCACTCAGCTAAGACTCATAGAGGTGTCAGAAAAACTACGTTGATGTTGAAACAAAGGTATATTTTGGAAAAACATGGGCAAAATGGTAAAAGCATTTTGTATTGAATTGTCGACAATCCAGACTAAATAAGCAAACCAAAAACACGAAGGAGAAATTAACATTAACTGAGACACCGAAAACAAGTTTCGAGGTCATATCTATAGATACAGTTGGTCCAATGAGATTGTCAAATTATTATCGATATATACTCACGATACAATGTGAACTAACTAAATATGTCGTTGCGTGCCCAATGGAGACAAAAGATGCGAGAACAGTTGCAAAGACGTTAATAGAGCAATTTATTTTAAAAATATGGACATTTCAAAATACTCAAGTCTGATAAAGGCACTGAGGTTACCAACCAACTGATGTCTGAAATATGCCAGCAATTGGATATTAAGCAAATCTTTAGTGCACCATACCATCATGAAACCTTGGGTTCTGTAGAGAGAAATCACAGAGTACTTAATGAATTTTTGTTGAATTATTGTAAAGATGATCAGTGGTACATTTGGATCCCATATTTCACATTTGCATATAACACTACACCGCATGTAGATACTGGTTATACTCCTTATGAGTTAATTTACGGAAAATTGCCATATTTGCCAAATGACATAATGTCAAATGAAAGTAAATTTTATAATATAGATGATTATTCAAATGAATTGCGTGAAAGATTGAAGTTCTCCTTGCAAAAATCAAAAGATTACTTAGAAAAATCAAAAAACATAAGAATTCAAAAAGATACATATGTTAACCCACTTGAAGTTGAGATTGGAGATTTTGTACGTGTTAAGTCAATGAATAGAAGAAAGTATCAGGCACCTTATCATGGTCCCTATAAAATAATAGCAAAAGAGGGTGTAAACTCTATTCTAGATATAGGTGGTAGAAATAAGAAATACCATAATAATATGTTAAAGAAATGGAATATGATCGAAAATAAATAAAATATAGATTAAGTTTATATCATAAGACCCATGTACCAAAATGTAATTATGTAAGTATATAAAAATTACTTTAGAAAGATAATTTTTTCTTGAGGGTAAGGGTGTACTGTTACCACAATTTTGGTACATGCCATCCCTAATTTAGTTAAATGTACCATCTCTATTGCATTTTCAATTACACTCAATACTCACTAATTTATACTCAATTGTTTACTTTTGTATGTAAACAAAAACATAAACAAATGAGAGACACAATAACATGCAAAGCACTGAAATATGTGTGAGTAAGTTTCAAATTCAAAAGGATAGTTTAAGTGTATGTAAGTAATTTTAAGGATACCGTTGTTTTAAAATATAAGGAGTTGAAAGTAGAAAAGAAACTATCATTAATAAATTATAACTTAGCCGAGTTGTTTGGCTAGGAAATAAAATTGAAAAAGTTCTTTTAAATAAAATTTCAAAGTTTGCTCTTGACGCAGCCAGCAAGTCAGAAAAATATTTTAGAGGCCAGTGGCTTTTCTAAGAGCCGGCCATAACAAATAGGCAGGCCCTTTTAATTTGTTGGTGCACCCCCATCACACGTAATTTGTATAATAATATGCATTTCGTTGTCTGTTCCGATTCGTGCCCCAGGTTGGGCGCCATTTAATTTTATGTAACGACCCTCTAATGACAGACTAACCCTTCGAGGCATGTGCTACCATTAAATCCAGCCGTGCTCAGGGTAAGGGGGGTGTTCTTGCCCGAAGAGATAAGCCTTGTGGCAATACAGAAATATTAAAGTTTTAGGTAGGAATAAAAGAAAAGAAAAAATATAGAAAAGTCTGACAGATTCAGCAATACATTCATAGAAGAATTGCTAAATCGGAATTAAGAAAGGAGAGGATATTCTTAAAGTCTCCTTTCTATAGTCGGTAACCCGCCCAACCATGCCGACTACGTAATAATTTATGTCAGCCCAAAATGTATTTGTTTTATATAATCATCCCTACAATTTCGTGGAAATATTTAGTTAGATCACGTTAATTTTTAAATAACATTATAATAAAGGTTTTATTAAGTTAAATTAATGATATAAACATTGAAGAAAATGAGAAAAATAGCAATCAATAAGATCTCTGTTTTAATAAAATATTGCTATTAATGTATTCGTAACTAAAAATCTTTTAAAAAAAATCTTTCAAGCGGTATTATTAGGACATGTTTAAAAAAATAATAATTTAAAATAGGAATAATAATAGGTTTAAATTAATAAATTAAAGTGTTTTCACTTACTTTGAAAATTGCTGCCTCAAGCGCTTGATGACTGCAACTCACAAGTAGTTTGTTATCTTGTATAAATTAAAGAGTTTATGGGATTCTTAACTAAAGTCCTAGATGCTTCTTCATAATTATAATTAACGCGATGAGCAGCTTATATAAATATGAATTGTTCTTGAAGGTTATTAATAAATAAATAAATTAATCAAGTTTTTATTTAATTCTTGTTCATCAAGGCCCTTAGAAATTTAAGATGTGGCCTTCTTTCCAATAGTAAATTCCGTTTAGAATATTGTTAAAATTAAGCATTTTCTTCTCGTATTGGCTTGTAAAATTGGCTTTTAAATGCTTGTATCTACATCGTAGTATTCCGGTTCAGATATTAGTAAATTAAATATGGAAGCTGTGGAAATATATTCCCACAGCTAATGGACTTCGGAGCGCCCGGCAGCGTGAACGAACTATTAAAAAAAAAAACAATTTAAAAATCATTCTCACTATTCCACCGTATGACCTCCTACTCACCAATAACAGCTGCAATATTCACAAAATTCCTTGGCAAATATAAACTCCAATCAAAAATAATATTTGCAGTAACTTTACCAAACAATCACACAGAACAAGCTTTTTCCAATGAATGAGAAAAATTATTAAGTTTTATAAAAATTACTGACATGAAATTCATTGCCGTTCTACAATCTGTCGCTTTTCCAAACCTAATTAAATTGTTTCCATAATTTACACCATAGTATGAAACACTAGTACACAAAACAATACACAGATTTGTGATACATCACAGAACTCGCCTCGTTTTTTTTACAAATAAGTGAAAGTATCTTATTTTTCGAAATATGATGAGTTTTTGATACAATGAATTTGGATATTCGTACTGAATTAATTTAAAAAAATGTTTGAGGATAGGTGCAATTTTTTTCCAAAAAATGTTTATGACTGTAAGATTCATAGAATTAATAATAGTAAGTAATAACCAAAAGGTTATTTTATTTTTATGATTTGCAGTGTCGTCCTCGCATACAAACGGAGGCCAAAGAAAGGTGGTATCATAAAACGAAGTTTTGTGAAAATAGGGCCAAGGACACTTCCACCTCCTGAAATGAAAAAATCTTAAATTTTTTAAAATTGTTGTTGGTATGTAACCAAATGTGGCTCAATTTGTCTGTGATATAATACTGACCACTCTATTGAATTATATGAAATCATCTCGAAGGACACGCCCACTTCCCATATATCCTGAAATGAAAGTAACTATTAATTTGTTTAGCTATCGAGACCTGAATTTTTTAATTGTTTGAGTTAATGGCCAATTCAGAATCACGGACAAGGATGACGCGTTTCGAAATTCGTCACCAGTTCATCATCAAATCGCTTTGTGTCAAATTGGTGCCCGTTATTACATTATCAGCTGTATATATATCTTCCATGTATGTCGAACATAAACATGACGAAAACGCTCAAGCATTAATTCTTTTTTGAATATGACCGGTAACATTCAAATATGAAAATGAAGGACTTCTTCCCCCACAAATTCTGATGAAATTTTTGGTTTTTCTACCCTTACATTAATTAAGGTGAGCATAGTTTTTAGGCGGAGGCCAACGCCTATTACTTTCCAAAATTCTTGTTGGAATTGAAACATTTTTTTATAATTTCGAAACTGCTGCTTGAAACATGATATATATAGATTAATTCTTAATTTTTCAAAATCTGTTTACGCAAAATCGGACTAGTGGTTTCAAGTTACGTCAAACAAAAGAGCCTAAAACGTGACAAATTCCCCTATACGATACTAAGTTCAAATCAATATATATCGATTCTTAGAAGAAACGCGAAACGCTGGGACAGTTGTGTAGAAGAGAAGTAGATGAAAAATATTTTTCAAAATTCGAACTATTAGGGCTAAATAGGCCCAAAAAGAGATAAAACTGGTACCATCACCCAAACCAAACTACTAAAGGTAGAATTGCGGAAATCTATATGGGCTTGCTTCAGCCCAGTATAATTAAAGAAACGTGCGAAGGCATTTTTCATAATTCGAACTTTTCGGGGTAAAAAGGCCGAAAAGGGGATAAAACTGTTGAAACGCGAAAATCGTAGCGCGAATTTATTTTATTGATTAGTTGTGCGATGCAAAAATATTTTTCAAAATACGTTCTTTTAGGGATTAAACGGATAAAACTATTATCAGCACCCGGACCGAACGGCTAAAGGTAAAAACGCGGAAATTAAGGAACGTATTTATTTTAGACTAGTGTGTCCGGCAACGCTTCGCTATTGCATATTAACTTGTAAAATATTTCACATTTAGATCTACAATGTACTTTGAAAACGGTACATATACATCTATAGCGCCGACATGTAGATTAAGTTTTTTCTTTATGAAGAGCGAAAAAACACTTCTTCTACAAATCGGAAACATACATTCCTCTAAAGATCAAAATTATTTATTTTGATCCGTAGTAGCGTGAACCATCTGTATACTAACCATCTTTTTGGTCATACAAAAACATTTTTGTTATGCCTTCTTCTTTTGACCGCGAATGAAAATTCCGTTTGATGCTTCATGCCTTTAGCCATAAAAACTTCTTTTGTCATGTCTTCTTCTCACACGAATCAAGAATAATCCGGAATACTATTTTTGTTTTGAACTCGTATTACCATTTTTTGAGATAATTCGGTCACCAACGTTTGGCTTAACAAAGTGATGGTCTCACGCGCTGTATGGCATGTTACACCGTTGTGTTGGAACCATTTCTCCTTCAAATAATGTGCAATGTTATAATAAATAAAAAAAATCAACTGATCGTCCACTGGCTCTAGTTCTTCTACCAGTTGGATTTTATATGAATGTAGGCCAAGATCTTTTCTCAGCATTTGCAGAGACCGAGATGCTGAGAAAGACGTCGGTTCGATAAATTCGAGTCCCTTGTCACACTAACGTTTACAGCGTCGATAGCTTCTATTAGCTGCTCAGATGGATCATTATATGCACCCTCAACTTCACAAATGGCTCCATAATTTTGGCGAACAGAAGGTGCATTTTGAAAATAAATTTGCGAGATTTGTAAACGTTGTTCTTGTTTAGTTTTTACATGGTGATTTTGCAAAGTATACTAAAAGAAACACACTTCATTAGTATGACAGCTAGATTTACACTTATACCTATCAGAAGTTCTGTCAAGAAAAATACCCCGTGCATAGGTTATTTACAATTGTTTGTTGATCTTACCTCTGGTATACTATAACTACAATGAATATTGCTTAATTTTTCTATCTATATGATTTATTACCGATTCGCTCTCCTGAAAAGTAATTGAAAAATACATACCTGTAAAGTAAATTAAAAAAAATCACTATTTTAGTCTGCGCATCTGCCTGGTGTACGGACCATTATTTGATACAGTTAAAAAGTTAACTATTGAAGTGCGTGGGCAGCGCCTCGGCACTTATAATTTATTTAGTTCGAAATAGCCTGATCATTAGGGCGAATCAATTAGTTCGCGTCAAAAAAAAACGTGTTAATCGTATATCAGTATTTGAATGTACGAAGATTTCTAAGAAAATTTCACTAAGAAACTATATGTCTAAAATCAATTTCTAGTTCACGCTGAGTGCTCATTTAAAAAAAAAAATCTATCTGAAATCTTCATTGTTCCCAACGCGAGATAGAAATCGATTTTAGACCCAAAGTTTATTGGTGAAATTTTCTTAAAAATCATCGTAGATTCCGATTTTGGTTACGACTTTTGCGAATAAAAAATTGGCCCACCTTATTGTTCATATCTCTAGGCGAACAGCAATATACTGTGGAATTTTGACAGTTTTAACCGTTTGGAACAGCCCATTTCCACCCTTACTGTAATTCATACTGCAACAACAACATATGTAACAAATCTCATCTTCATACCTCTGATAGTTCATGAGATATAGCCCTTTTAATTTTCAAGTTGAATGGGCGGTGCCACGCCCCTTTATCCAATCACAACCAAATATTGCCACTGACTATCAACAGGTCAACAGTACTACTTTCGGAAATGTTCGTATCAATCTGTCTTTGGAAAAGCCGTCAGAGCGATTTTTGAAAAGGGGGCGTGGCACCCCCACTTTCTCCCTGGATGTAATTAGTACTGCTCCAATAACATTTATACCAAATCTCATCTTCATACCTCTGATAGTTCATAAGATATAACCCTATAGATTTTCAAGTTATATGGGCGGTGCCACACCCCTTTATCCAATCACAACAAAATATAGCCTGGGTCTATCAACAGGTCAACAGTACCATTAGCAATTCATTTCTATATCAGTTGTGTAGTAGAGCAAAAACATTTTCCAAAATTCGTACTTTTAGGGCTACAAATGCCAAGAAAGGGATTAAACTGGTACCATCACCCAAACCAAACGACTAATGGTAGAATCGCAAATATCTATATGGGCTTGATTCAGCCCATTATAATTTAAGATACGAACAAAGGCATTTTTCGTGATCCGTACTTTTATGACCAAATATGGATAAAACTTGTATTATAACCAGGACCAAACGGGGAAAACCTATAATCACGACAATCTATATGAGTTTGCTTCCTATAGAATTAGAGCGCTGCAGGAAGGCATGCTCCTAGTATAATTAAAGAAACGAGCGAAGCCATTTTCCGTAATTCGCACTTTAAGGGCTTCAAAAAGGCCTTAAAAGAGATAAAGCTGGTACCATCTCCCGGATCAAAGGGCTAAATGTTAAATCGCAAAAAAGTTGGAGAATATCTATTTTATAGCGTATTTGACCGCTATAAACGATTTCTCCAAATTTTGTAAAATTGTAAAAAGAAAAAAGGACGAAGAAGCAATATAACTAGTACCATCACTCAAACCAAACTGCACAAGGAAGCATCGTGAACATTCTATATGCTTATTTTATGGAGCCGACGTGGTAGTTTTTTCAAAATAAATTTTGGGCGCTAGAAATGAGCGTGGTAATAAATATGAGAATCTGTCGTTTTGAACTAACGATCGTTTAACTTTACGGTGTTTGGTGTAGATGGTTCCCTTTGACATAAATAGTGAATTTAAGATATTTTAAATCTTAATTAGTGGAGGTACAAGTTGACGCACGAATTGTGCAAAATAAGAAATTTTATAGTTTTGTTTTTAATCAATGTTTTTTAATTGTATAGAAAATTAAATTTTTTTATATGATAGACCGTTGATGATCTCCATAAAAATATTCTGGTGCAAACAAGTCAGGTCACCTTGGAGCGGAATGCGTAGTTTCTTTGACATCAATTTTGTTTGGAAATTGTCGTTGGAGCTCCACCATAACCGGTTGGCTGTGTGTTCATTTGCCTCATATTGCTAGAACCAAATGCTGTTGAAACAGATACGTCTTCGACACATTCATGGGTTACAAGTCAGGTCACCTTGGAGCGAAATGCGTAGTTTCTTTGACATCAATTTTGTTTGGAAATTGTCGTTGGAGCCCCACCATAACCGGTTGGCTGTGTGTTCAGTTGCCTCATATTGCTAGAACCAAATGCTGTTGAAACAGATACGTCTTCGACACATTCATGGGTAAAAAAACTTCTTCAACATCTTTAAATAACTTTAAAAATAATGGCTGTTACCCGTAGCACAATTCGTGCGCCACACTGTAGTACTACGTATGGAACTTAATCAAAAAATGCCGTTGTGACGCAATGCGTGAGCCTACAATCGTGAAATTTTTAGACTTTGTTGCTCTCCTGGAGTAAAAACAAAAACTTTTGGGATTTTTCGAAACTTTATCTACGGTAGAATCGGGGGCGTGGAATTAAAGGATTATGCAATGTAGTGTGGTTTTCCCCTAATCAAGTAGACGTCAATATTGAATATCTAAGTTGGGAGCTGAGGAAATTGGGAGGCGAGGCACTAAATCAGACTAACTAACACTTTTAACAAACTACTTAAAAAAACTTAATTTCCCTTTGCACCCCATGAATGAGGTATGGGATAGCTTCTCGCGTTGTTGTGAATTAACACGCTTTCTATTTTTAGATTCACAACTAACGGCACCTACTTGTTTATCGACGAATGCGAACGTCACTGTTTGAGAAGCTCTTACTAGACACGACGATTGAATCGACGCTTAATACTGCGAAGTTGCTGTCACCAACATTCGAGGGGAGCCGACAATGAAAGAAAATTTTAAAAGAAAATTTTAAAAGAAAATTTTTAACAAACTACTGGTTCTGGAAAAAAAATTAATATTTGTCTAGCTAAAAGTCTGACCAAAGTAATGGACCAATCGTTTGTAGAGTATAACAGTACCCAACATCTTCATTACTAATTTTGCAGGTCGGGCGAAGTCTGCCGGGTCAGCAGGTTTTTAATAAAATGTCTGAGTACGTGCGGAATCCTGGCATTCTCTTCCAAATCCAAAAGAAATCTTATAAATATTTAATTATTTATTTCGTATAGCAGAAAAGTGCAAGGTGAGCATTGTATTACAATGCGTTTTTAACAAAACCAAACATCGCCTGTACGTTGTTTCGTCTTTTCCTATAGCTTTGATGTCACGCTACTAAACCATTACTTATTGTAGTCTATATGTCCTCATTTCCGTGGGTCACCAAATTGTCACGGACGTTAGGGCAGTATTTTTTTTTTTTTAATTATGAATTATTTTGCTACTTAAACTCAGTAAATTGCATTATTTTGTCGTGCTGGCTGAATTCTTTTAAAAATTGTGTGTTTTTCATGAAAAAAAGCGTCTCTTTTTTTGGTTTTTAAATCAGGAAAAATCGAAAACTCGAAATAAATATTTGACATTTTTAATCAGTATTACAGAATAATAACACCTAGTAAAAGTATCGGATATCATGTTCAGAAATAAAAAGGTCTCAGCTTTCTCGGTAATAATGATAATAATCATTCTTTTATATATTTTTCTCTCTATATATATATAACGGTGAAATTGGACCCATTGCCGTTTAGCATTTCTATGTGTGGCAATTTTTACATGTAATAACTAACAAAAAAAAGGTATATGCACGACCGAGTACCCGGTAGTGTTATCGGTGATAATTATTGAAGTTAGCGTTTATGGAAAAACTTTTGCACAGGACGCATAGAACGCACCTAACATATCGATTACAACGTGATCGCTTATTTCTAAACAAAAATCAATGGAATTTTATATAAGCTTGGTCTTGCTGCAATTTTACCTTTTACATACTTACCAATTTATTGCAACAGATAATATAATACAAGAAATAGTGACAAATTATTTTATTTGAAGTTCAAGACGTTACATGTAATTTACTATCCAATATCTAGGTAATTTTGAATGTACCTTATTTATCAAACCGGTTACCTCTACAACCGTGTTAAATATAATAAGAATATATATTAAAAAACTAACTTTAGATGTGCTCAAAGTAAAATGGCACTTATGAACATAAACAGGTATTTTCTAGGTTAGATTTAATCCATGGTATAAATTTGCTAACTCTTGTATAAACACCAGGGTATCCTTCTCTTCCGCAACCGACACCCCATGACACGATGCCAACAATAAAATATTTAACACCATTTGACAGTAACAAAGGCCCGCCACTGTCCCCTTGACATGAATCCATATTTGGTCTTCCAGCACATATCATTGTCGATGTAATCCTCGAACTTTTGTACTTCTGTTTTCGACATTCTGTTATAGACATTATAGGAATTTTAACTTGATTGACAATTGACGGCAAATCTCCTCCCTCGGAAGTTCTTCCCCAACCAACAACTGTACCAATACGACCTGAAATAAATCGGGAAAAAGTAAATTTTTATAATTATTAAAGTATAAATTAACGACATCTAAACCTATTAACATATTTTAAAAATAGATGGTTAGTTTCTACAACAACCAAGAAAATAGTTTTGTCATTTTAACTGCATATATCGGTCATTTGGTGCAAGACTGGCATAACCCAAAAATAAGGTTTTATGGTGTAGAAATGTTCGTTATATCTAGGGTTGCCAGACGATCTTGATTTTTCTTGATTTACAAGAATTTTCAATGCTTGTCAAGAATCAAGAAAAAATAAGTTTTGTCAAGAATTTTTAGACCAACCAAAAAATAACGAATATTTTTTTTTTCAAAATGTTTTTTCCTTGAACAAAGTTTTGTAAAAAATCAAATGAACAGTCCATTGAATTATTATTGTGAAAAGTTTTCTTTGGTGTATTTGTTCGAAAATATATCATCACTTATTTTTGCCTCTCTATTGAACTTTAATAACACAGTGATACAAATATGATGGAAAAAAATATACATTGATTCTCATGTAGCATTTCTGTTAGACTGGAGTCCATAGAGTACAGTGATACTTATAGTTTTTCTCGGTCAATTCGTTAAGTAATGTTTTTATAGCAAATTAAGTGAAATGACGATATTCCTAAAATTACAAGCTAAAAATCTTAAGACCTCTTGGTAAACCGATTTTCAAAAGCTTACATGTGTTAAGCTATTCATTCATTTTTCAACCGATTCTTATAAACTTACCTGCTTTAGAAAGCTATTTTAATATGGCATTGCACAAAAAATATACATAGCGGTGAGAAAATGAGAATTCGTAATTTTTTGTCGCTTTTTTTTACTTAAACAGATAATAATAAATATCTGAAAATCATTGCTTTAAAATAGATGTAAGCTTTTGAAAATCGGTTTACAAAGAGAAGACTTGTAATTTTTGGAACTCGTTATTTTAAGAATATCGTCATTTCACTTAATTTGCTATAAAAACATTACTTAACGAAGTGACCGAGAAAAACTGTGAGTATCACTGTACTCTATGGACTCCAGTCTAACAGAAATGCTACATGAGAACCCCTGTATATTTTGTGTGTAGCGCAGTGTAATTTAACAACATTAAACAGCCAATATCTAGCAGAAGCTCCGTTCGTGTAGAAATTGTTTAATTCATTTTGTTTTATAAATTTGTATCTGAAGCTGAAGTGTTGGCGAAAACGACCAGTAGCACAGTGGGTCAAACAGCTTTGCTAGCGGGATGTAATTAATAATTCTAGTAAATGAAGAGATATTTTAATGGAAATTTAACGCATATATTTTTTATACCCTCAACCTTAGGTAAGAGGTAATAGTAGACAATCCTAAGAATATCGTAAAGTTTTGCCACAATCATTTTGGCACAAATGAGCGCATTTACCCTAATAATTTTAGGTACATATCATTTTGGTAGTACACTGAATTTAAACATGTAATAAAAATTTCACCCCGGAATGAATATGGACTATATCGGCCAACCCCTGATTCCTCCTAAAGAAAATGACCTATTTTTGGAAAATTTATATTTCTTCCATTAAATCCAAACCTACAACTGGAAGTCACTTAAATTTGGTCAGTTTAAAACAAAATCCTTGGGAAACTTAAACGATTGTCACACTCTCTGTAGTATCGCCCATAAAATTGACCGAAAACACCCACATAGTTATATCTTTATGTTAAGTACACTAAATTTAGATACAAGGTAAGATTTTATTCAACGTTATCCTGCAAATAAACATCTGTAGTTACTTGGGACCGGCCGTGGCATAGTGGTTAGAACACGCGACTACCATGCGGGAAATCGCAGGTTCAAACCTGGCTCCAGTCATCTTAAAAAAAAAATGTTGTTTCATTGTCGGCTCCCCTCGAATGTTGTTGACAGCAACTTCGCAGTAAAAGTGTCTAGTAAGAGCTTCTCAAACAGTGACGTTCGCATTCGTCGATAAACAAGTAGGTGCCGTTAGTTGTGAATCTAAAAATAGAAAGCGTGTTAATTCACAACAACGCGAGAAGCTATCCCATACCTCATTCATGGGGTGCAAAGGGAAATTAAGTAAGTAGTTACTTTCAACAGTTTCTAAAATAAACTCAAGGCGTTAAAAATAGTATACTATTAATATTTTGCATTTCTAGGTGAAACTTAAAGAACAGTGTTTCATCCAACCCATTAGAAATTATGAATTTTTAGAGATATTTGTGGTAAAAGACTTTTTCGGTAAACCCATACAAAATTACAATATTCCCAGAAATATAGAATTAATATTTCTACATTTGTTGGCAAATTCATTAACACTTTTTTGCACTTTAACCCCTTAAACGGTGTAACAACATGTGAGTACTTTTTATAAAAAAATAAGTGATACTGAAATATTTACAACGTCTAACGTATGAGTGTTTTTATTTGTCAAGATTTTTTTTCACAATCAAGATATTTTTTGGTGAATGTCAAGAATTTAACAATTTTAAATCTGGCAAGCCTAGTTGTACTAGTCAAAGTCCAAAATCTTTCTCTCAATCGCAATTGTACGAATGATACCATGAACATATCTAAGTCCGAAAAATTTCCACATACTACTTGTTTGTATGGTTTTTGTCCCGAAGATCCATCACATCCCCATTTACAAAAAAGAATTAACTTTGTGTTTCCTTATTTCTTCAACTCATTTCCTGTTATTGATTGTAGCAAGCGTTCGGCTGTGTGATCAAGTAGAGATTGAAGTTGTACCTCTGGTGTGATTGTAATAGCGTTCTTTAAAGCGTTATAGCTTCCCCATTTGTGTACTGTTTTGCATCGTTCGGAGTTGGTATACTTTTAAGAATCCGTTTTGTTCTCACTGGACTAGCTTTAACAACTTTTTCAATGATATCCACTTTTGTTAATTGGTTCTGTGATCGTAATTGAAGTTGGAAGATTCTTTTATATTTGTACAACCAATTGCACTTTACCAATTACCAATTTGCACTTATGATATAAAACTTTTGTTTACTGCAGCTAACTTCTTTGTAGCGTTTTTTAGTGCTTTGACGAAATTAGATAATTGCTCTTGTATTTCGGTGGTACACGAAGTTAAGTTTAATTTTATGCTCTTGTTTGTTATTGTCGATCTGTTAGAAATATGAATATGTTTTTCATTGTTCGGTTTGAGATCTGTTTTCTATTATCGCTAATAGAATTTGTTTTACAAGAGTTGTGTGAAATGTATTATGTTGACAGCTGGCATGGCAGATAGCTATTTCGATTGTTGCCAAACCATCATCTTCAGTGCCGTTTGCTGTGACTTCTCCACTCATTATCACAACCTTAAGTGTTAAAAGCTTCAAGCAATCAATGTGAAGCTCACACACACCGGTGCGAAAATGGTATCAACGAAGACCACACGTCAACATAATACAATTTAATTTTATTTTAACGTAACTAAAAACATCTTCCTGGTTTTTGTTTCTAAAATACTCTTCGGCCAGTTCTTTATAACTGATGCTCTCCATATTTTTCTGAATATTTTTATTTGCGCCTGTTATGTTTTATCACTCGCGAATATACGTCCGTACACTTGAAGGATTAACTTATTACTGAGCAATCCCTTATCTAATCCGTTGTTTTATACATTTTTAGAAACATGTTATTCACACATTGATTTTTGATATCATAGCAGGTAATACTTAAATTGAACAAAACTGCACTTGTTATCCAGACCTTAATAACAGGTAAAAATAATTAGTGTCTAGCCAATATGGGGTTGTTTTTTATCTTTAGTGGTTTAATGTAAATAATCGCATCTATATATATAAAAATGGTGGCAAAAATGTATAGTAATTCATCAATTGAGAACGGCAGGGCCGATTTTGCTCAAACTTTTTTTCAGTTGTTCGTTATTGCCAGGAGAAGGTTTATGTGAAAGAAAATATTGGGAAATCTTCCGGAAAAGTCGGAAAATTGGAAAAATCGAAAATTGCCTTTTTGTATGGAATTTTGTGTGCAATTGTTACACAATGGCTTTTTGAATAGAAAAATGGAAAATTTTTGTTGAAAAATGCGTAAATTACGGAAAAATTCAAAAAGTTTGAATTTGTTTTTTTCGACGAAATTCTGCATTGTATTGTATGATTTAATAAATTTGGACGATAGAATTGTGAAAAATTTCGGATAATTATTCAAAAATTACTTTTCGATTTGAAAAATACAAAAATTTTTGGCGGAAAAACTTGGATTTTTTCTAGAAAATTTCGCTTGATTTGATAAAAATCGATAACTGAATTTTTGTTTAAAATTTTGTGTGCAATTGTTCCGTAGTGGCTTTACGAATGGAAAAATAGAAAATTTTTGTCGAAAAATTACGGAAAAATGCCAACAAATTTAATTTTTTTAGATGAAATTTTGAATTTTATCGTAAAATTGATAATTTTGGACGATGTTAATCTGTAATATTTCGGATAATAGATAAATTCTTGCTGGAAAACTCGAAATATTCCGTAAAAACTCGAAAAATGTAGATTTTGCACTGTATCGCTTGATTTAATGATTTCTGTCGACGTAAAGGTGGAAAATTCGTTATGACGCTTGGAAAATGTGAGATTATTATGTTAAAAGATTAAACACGAAATGATTGAATAATTTCAAAATCAAATCCGCATTGAATACAATGCATTTCGACGACCACAAAATCATTATCAGAGCAGACAAAAGACCCTCTGCCATGCAGGACAATTCAATGCTCCCACTATAAATGAAGTCGCAGTGGTGACTGTTGGGAAGAATGTGGAATCACGCGATATTGTTCTCAAGCGTCTGGATGGTAGACAACTGAGGCATGACTCATCGGTTATATGATGCACTTCAATAACCGTTGATGTTCTGTCGTGGAGAGGATGGCTATCACCTCAATTAAAAAACGGTCAATAGAACCGTTACCCATTTAAGTTCGAATTTCGATCTTGAAAACAACTTCTGATCGAAGACGTATGCGTGCTCATGTGCGGCAGTGTACGTTCGATGCACGATGCATTCAATAGTGAATTGCAACGAGATCAAGCATTGATCGAGATGAGCTGACTGAAAGAGTCCGAAAAAATGTGCCGCCATTGAATGCCGACCAAACGAACGAGTACGATTCGCTGATGGAGGTTGTTGACGATGGAACATGCCTCCTCCCCAGGCAAGACATTCGTCATTTCTTTGATTTTGGCAACATTTGGTCAATATCGCAAATTCCGTTAGCTGTTGCATCCGCTGGTATTTCTGCCACATTGTTAAAACGCGGTCGACCTGCACTTTCCGCTTTGAAGCTGCTGATGAATCTTCTCACGGTTGACAAGCCAACGTGCAGCGAAATTGTTGCGAGAATGCAAAATCATCATTTGTGATGAATGCACTATGGCACATAAACGAGTTTTGGAGGCAGTTGACCGAATGCTTAAGGTTTTATGCGGTGATTCGAGATGATTTGGTGTGGATATGGTATTTTCGTCAAACGCTTTCCGTCATCCCAAAATCTACTGCTGCTTATGAAATTAACACATGCCTGAAATCGTCATCTTTGTGTTACTGAATTTTCAAGACAGCTACTGGCACTTGGTAATGGCCAAATTCCGGATGATGTTTCAACTGGATTGATGACGTTCCCGGCAAATTTTTTCGAGTTTACATCGTCAAAGGAGGAATTCATCACCAAAGTTTTCCCGTTGCCATACTAGCAGCGGAGAATAAGGTCGTCGATAGCTTGAATGCTAATATTCAAAGTCGAATCGATGGAGAACTGCATTCATACAAATCCGTTGACAGTGTGACCAACGAGAATGAGGCGACCAACTATTCGACAGAATTTTTGATTTTTTTAGATGTGTCAGGAACTCCGCCGCATAATTTACAGCTGACGGTGGGATCGATCATAAGCATGTTGCGGAATCTGAATCATCTTAAATTGTGCAACGATACGCGTTTGTCGGTCAAGAAACTGATCATCAATGTGATTAAAGCGACGTTCATCAGGGGCAAATTGCAAGGAGAGGAAATCCTTATCCCACGAATTCCTATTATTCTAACCGATCTTCACTTCCAAATTCAAGCGAATTCAACTTCCCATTCTATTGGCTTTTGCTATGAAAATCAATAAATCGCAAAACTCCTTAATGAAAGCTTGTGGGATCAATCTCGAATTTCCCTGCTTTTCACAAGATCAGCCGTACGTTGTCTGTTCGCGTATTGGCAAACCGTCTTCATTGTTTGTTTTTACGCCGGAAGACAAATCGAAAAACATTGTTAATCAGATCGCTCTTCACTAATATCGATTAAATACAAATAAATGACATTAAAACTTGAACTAACTGTTTTATTATACCCCTGAAGCTTATATGAATTCGTTATCTTAGGAGCGAGACGAAGTTTGCTGGGTCCGAAGTTGTATGGCAGAACAACGTTTGCCGGGTCAGCTAGTATTGTTATAAAATTGTTTATGACTTTGGTTGACCCTAACATTTGAAAACAGGTAAATTTAGAAAGAGAACATATGTTTACTGTAGAATCCATTGTGATAATTGTACGACTTTTTTTGCTGATCAGAACAAAGCCATAAAACAAAGCTAACATAAACTTTTAATTCGTATACGTAATTTGATTTTTTAGCGTAATTTCATTAAAATGAAAAAAGTGGTTTACCGGGGGTTCGTGGCGGGTGCAAAAGTATATATAGGGTTAAAGAGGACACTTTCACCTTTCTCCGGTTGGTATAAGTTTCTTGTTCCCTAGAAGTTCTATTCCACTAAAGTTTAAATTTAAGAAAAATATAGTACAGTAAACTACGGATAAGTGCACATCGCATAAATGCAAAAACCGCATAAGTGCACTGGAACTTGAAGCCATTACCCTTTTTTATACGTTTACATACAAAAATACACGGATAAGTGCAACACACATAAATGCAAAAACCGGATAAATGCACAACTTTTGCTAACCTGAAAGTACTTTTTTAGTACAACTTTGCATACATAAATGAAAATCTCTCATACTACAAAAATGTAGATTATGATTTAGAGAAACTGGAGAAAAAAAATATATATAGTTGGAACAGAAAACACGGTTCAAAAAAATATTTCAGACTTTTTCAGCACACGTGGTTTAGGTGAATCGAATTGAGTGCAATTTACCGGTCTATTCTGACGTGGTTACAATAGTCACCACGGTTACAATAGACTACTTTGATTACAAAATTTAAAAAATCGGTATTCCGAATCCTTGTTAAGCGCGCCATAGACGAGTACTGCCGCTGGAACGGCAATATATGTGTATTGGTAAATTTGGGAGAACATGAGAATGTATTTGTCACACAGACAATGCAGTATGAAAATCAAAACAGTTTTGATTTTCAAAATGAACACCTATCAATCAGATGAACTTTGTGTATTTTTTATATTTCAAATATGTCAAATTCTACAAAATTATTTTATGAATGTGTAAACAACGAAATTTAAAAATTTCTTAGTGTCCAAAATAAAAAGCAGAAATGGAAAAACGATTTATTCAATAAATTAAAGGATTGTATCAGTCCTCATCGGCATTGTGCAACATACTTTTGAAGGAAAAGCTAACATGTTCCTGTTTCAAATTTCAAAATACAGCAATGATTGATGAGTGTGTATCGAAACTTTCAATCACACACGTCATCATCGGCATGAACTGCGGCAGTACTCGTGTATGGGGCGCTTTACCGTGACAATAGTTACAAAAATTGTTACCTGCCAAAAAGGAGGTAACAAGCTAGTTACAGCTGTTTTAAATAATATTTTGAGTTGCAACAAAAAAAATTTGAAGTCGTAGATGGTAGCAAAAGGTGTGGAATAGCAGTGACCAATCTTCCATTACATAGTTATTGTTCAACAGTTTTGACTGACCACTTTACTTGGGTACTTGTCGGCCCCTTAAATTCATTCAAATTTGTATAAACATATAAAAAGAAAAAATGATTTTTCCTTTCTCTGTATTGTGTTTTCATTTTTTGTTTGTTAAATTCAATAATTAGCTGCGAATTGTCAATAATTTACATTTCACCACGAGGTGAACTTTTCCTTGTTTCGAAATTGCCAGAATACCAGTATCAAGAATTGGTTACAAATTTGTAACAAATTTCTGATGACAAATTTTTGTAACCAAATTATTAGAATAGGGCCGTTAATATGTATTTTGCAAAAACAATGGAGCAAAATATGATTGCAATGATTCGTTAACAGCTCTTTTTGTGGCACAGAAATAAATATTTTACATTTTTTTGTATGAAATATGATAAACACTAAAACAATGAAATATTAATTTGTGATTTGTTTTACCTTAAACTGATCTGATTTTTATAAGTTTTTATTAAAAACCTGTTATGTAATGTAAACCAAATATAAATGAAAACATTAAACAGCTTTATATTTTAATTATAACAAACAAACATTAAATTTCCCAGATTAATAAAAAAATTGAACGTTTGTATAAATGCAATAATCGTGCACTTATGCAATGTTTTGTATATATGCAATTGTTGTGCACTTATCCGAGTGTTGTATAAATGCAAAAACCGCATAAGTGCACAAAAAGTCGCGCGAAAACCGATGTGCACTTATCCGTAGTCTACTGTAGTTTCATAAATATTTTATAACGCCCCTCATATTAAACGATAGAGCTGTGACCACTTACAACAACTAAAGGCTATAATCCTACCAACATTATAAAAAAGACCGAATGCCATTATCGATGATAGTTTGCGAGTAGTAACCATTAATTTTTAATTACAAAAAAAACACTTTTTCGAAAATTCTGAAAAACTGTTGAGTTTGACAGCATGCCACGCCCACAATTATCAATAGTTTAACCTAATTTTTTGGCTATCTTAATCTGGATATAATAGATACAAAAAGCCGTAAAAATTTTAAAAATCGGTGACAAAAAATTAGACTTTTGGTCAATAAAATCAAAATTTCAGCCACAGTGCACCCGCCATAACTACTAGTATTCGATGTCCAATTATAGCTAACCAAGAAGCTGACGTTTAGTAGGTCTCATTCAGTGAGTCCAAAAAAATTCGAGCATGTTAACCCTACTGAACCCAAAAAATTTTTCAGATTCCATTCTTTGGATGGAAAGAAAACTATTTAGGTTTCAAATATAAAAAATATTGTAAAATCTATATGTTGCCATATCAGAATGATAAATATTGTGTTTGTAAATATAACATTTCATAAAAAATATTGTTTCAACAACATTTAACGAAATAAATGTCATGGATCATTTTTTTAATGTGACATATTGATGACAAAAAGGATTTAAAAGAGTTGAATTTAGACAGTGCTTTGAAAAACAATTACAGTTTTACCCGCTTATATGCATGTCTAAAATTTTTGGGCTTTTAATGCTTATATGGTGCATGTAAGAAATCTCGGTTATAAGCATCGGTGGTGCATCTAAAAGTCAATAGATACAGATATCATCATCAAAAAACACCTGTTACTTGTGCCAATACAAATTGCATTGCGATACTAAAAATAAAACAGTTTATTCAAAAACAGATTTATTAAGATCAATGTGTACAAAAACCAGTACAGAAATTTCAGTCAGGTAAACTGACTGATAAATACTATCACCCAATATAATATATTGTTTAAGGGTTGAGTTATTAAAATTAATAGATTTTTAACTGTAATGAAATTACTTATGTATTATTTTTTGCCTGCTTGTGGAGAAGAACCATAAAAAAATTTGACTTATTTGTACAGGAGGTACAATTAGGGGCAGCACAACGTGTCTGTCCTTTTTTCAATGAACGCTTACCTTGGAAAAATTTGACTGTACATAGAAAAATTATACGTGTGTAAAAGAGGCAATGTCGGTTATTTATTTGGGAGGTACCAGAAGGGGTCTGTCTTCTGTTACAAGAAAAATTACTTGCCCAATTTTCATTACCTCCCATGTGTCCGTTTGGACGTTATGGGAGAAATATAACAAATATACATAAATAATATTATGATTATACATATCTCTTAATATATTTGTTACAAAGGAACAATTAGCTGTTGCATTTAAAATAACCTTTAACTCGAGCCACATTTTAAAATTACATTAACAGCCTTATCAATCGACAACCACCTGGTATTTGTCATCATTGGAATCTTTTGTGGGTTGGAACTCATTTATCAAATAAAAAAATTTTGCATAAGCCTTTTGTCTCATAGGAAAATGGCTAAACCAATTGTGGGTTTCTTTCACAAGGAATTCCAATTTATTTGGGAAACTCTTTCTGTAGCGGCGCACACAGCTAATTGAAGCGAGTGGCATACGCAACGAACCAAGACAAGGTTCTTTAAATTATACTTGAGTTTTATCCTTTGGTACAAACCGTTATTAGCACCAGTCATCACTGCAGCGTTATAGGTGCCGATTGCCACTAAATATTCAAAATTCAATTTGAAAATATTTAGGATTCGCTCCAACGCCCAAGCCGTACCTCCATTTAAATCAATTAGACCTAAAAATGTGGTAATAAAAGGCTAAAATACCGCACTACGACTCCTAGCAATTTTTCGACAGTGATGTCCGTTCCTTCATCTAATCAAAGACTGGAGGCATTGCCTTTCATATCTGCTGCAAGCTTTTCCATGAGGGAAGGAGCTATTACATTTGTTATTATGTTGGAACATTAAGTGCGATGTAATTTAAATGGTACAATTAAGTTTGAATTAACAGTGATGGTGCTCAGAAAAATTAACTTTGTGTAATTATACCCAAAAGATTAAACGTACAAAAGCACTGGAAATAAATTCCAAAAGCATCATAATTATTTTTTTCGGGTAACGGGTATGAAAAAACAAAAAGGGTTTGGATGAGTCAAAAAAGCACCAAAATCAGTGCTTTAAGCTCCAAAATGGCAACACTGGTTTCTACTCTTCACGTTTTCTTCTGTACAATGACCTTGGTCGGCCCGATTTTGAGTGTTGCAGTTAGGGTGTTCAAATCCGAAACCAAAAAACCGTAAACCTTTTTTTTTTATTTAAAACCGTATTCCGGTTTTTGAAAAATGCCATTTTCAAATAACCGGTTTAACCGAGTTTTTTCCTTCGAGTATTCGGTTTTTTTTAAATTGCTTTGTTACAAAATGCTCTCAGTGTTCTAAAATTTTGAGCTGTAGAGGTTCTTCGACATCATCTCTCATCAAGTCTTCAGCAAAAAGTATTCAAAATCGAGATTGAAAAAAGGAGAGTTCCAAAAGTCGCGCCCTCTTTAACAACAGCAACGCTCGATACTTTGCTGAAGATGGGATGTGATTCCAGGCTGGTAACAGAATATTTGATCTATAAAGGTCTGGTGATGCCGTCAAGTGACGTAACGCTATGGGGTTTAGTGGTACCCCCCATACAAAATTGCCTATTTGTGGATAATTAATATTTCTCTCATAACTGCCAAACAGACTATCGGAGGATATTTAAATTTGGTCAGATTATTTATCTTGCAATAGTAGACAAACCCTAAGAAACCATACAAATGACCGAATTTACCACCATAGTTTTACATACATATCTTTTTTGTAAGTAGACTGAATTCGCTCAAAATTTGAGTATGATGTTCGCTTATAAAAATAGGACTCAGGAATAAATATGAACTATATCGGATCACGCCTTCTGGTACCTCCCATACAAAATGACCTATTTTTGGAAAATTGATATATCTTCCATAACTACCAAACGGACATTTTGAGGGTTATGAAAATTGGTCGATTAGTTTATATTGTAATAGGAGGCAAAACCGCAGAAAACCTGACTATTTGACACACCCCTTCTGGTATTTCCCAAACAAATGGCCGAACTCACCCCCATAGTCTTACACACATTTTTGTAAGTACGCAGAATTCACTCAAATTTTGTGTAAAGTGTACGGTTATGAAAATTTGACTTAGGAATGAATATGGAATATATCGATTATCTGGTACCTCCCATGCAAAATGGTATATTTTTGGAAAATTTATATTTCTCCCATAACGTCCAAACGGACACATGGGAGGTAATGAAAATTGGGCAAGTAATTTTTCTTGTAACAGAAGACAGACCCCTTCTGGTACCTCCCAAATAAATAACCGACATTGCCTCTTTTACACACGTATAATTTTTCTATGTACACTGAATTCAGTCAAATTTTTCCAAGGTAAGCGTTCATTGAAAAAAGGACAGACACGTTGTGCTGCCCCTAATTGTACCTCCTGTACAAATAAGTCAAATTTTTTTATGGTTCTTCTCCACAAGCAGGCAAAAAATAATACATAAGTAATTTCATTACAGTTAAAAATCTATTAATTTTAATATCAGTCAGTTTACCTGACTGAAATTTCTGTACTGGTTTTTGTACACATTGATCTTAATAAATCTGTTTTTGAATAAACATATACCCTGTTTTATTTTTAGTATCGCAATGCAATTTGTATTGGCACAAGTAACAGGTGTTTTTTGATGATGATATCTGTATCTATTGACTTTTAGATGCACCACCGATGCTTATAACCGAGATTTCTTACATGCACCATATAAGCATTAAAAGCCCAAAAATTTTAGACATGCATATAAGCGGGTAAAACTGTAATTGTTTTTTTTTTTTTTTTTTTTTTTTTTTTTTTTTTTTACGAACGTTCCCATCGCCGCCTCTCACACCCGCCCCAACCGACCGAGGGGGCCTCATCCCCATAACGTGGAGATAACGTACACACTGCGGACCGGTCCGTAGTGGAGAGCGAACAATATAGAATGTTCATATTCGGCTACAGATTAACTATCATCAGCCGATGCTAAATGTACCATACATACTAAAGAGCATAGAAAAAACTAAAAAACAACAGAATTATAACAAAGTATATAACATACACTTATTATCTTACATTAAATTGAATACAATAATGATAACTACAAGACTAAGTATTGAGATAAGTTATTATAACAGACTTAATAGAGTCTGGGGATGTGGAGAAGTCGATAAATTCATAAATGTCATTGAAGTCTGAACACATTCTACGCAGCGGTTCAGATACGGCATAATTATGGCGTCTAAAACAAATGTAGAGGGGTTTGAAATATCTAGAAGTCCTTAATGGGATATTAAGATAAACTCGTGAGAGAATATATTCCGATCTTATATCACCTCTGAGAATTTTATAAATCGTAATAGAATTTAACATTTTTCGCCTACTAAATAGAGTAGGCAATTTAATTAGAGACAGTCTGCTGACGTATGGTGGAAGATTGGAGTTTGGATCCCATCGAAGATCCCTGAGACAGAACAGTAGAAATTGTTTTTGAACCGACTCTAACATATTGATATAAACATCGTATTGTGGATCCCATACAACGGATCCGTACTCCAGAATGGGTCTTACATGTGACGTAAAAAGTTTCTTCGTAATATACGGGTCAGTAAATTCCTTAGCCCAACGCTTTATAAAAGAAAGAACTCCATATGCCTTGTTTACTGTTGTTACAATGTGACTATTGAATGTTAATTTTCTATCAAGTAATATTCCTAAATCTAGAAATGAGTCAACCTGTTCCAAAGTGCAGCCTCCCAACCTATATTGGGATGAAGAATGGCGGGATCTATAGAATACCATATTTTTACACTTTTTCAAGTTAAGCTCCATTAAGTTAATGTCGCACCAAGTACTAAAGCGATCAAGATCATTCTGAAGAAGAACGTGATCGGAAGCATTATTATATGATAAATATATCTTGACATCATCTGCATACATTAGGCAATTAGAATCCACTATTGCATTAGGCAGATCATTAATAAACAACAAGAATAAAATTGGACCCAAATGGCTTCCCTGGGGAAAGCCAGATGTCACATGAATAGGCTTAGAGATGGAATTGCCGAACATGACCATTTGTTCGCGGTTCATTAGATAAGAAGAAATCCACTTTATGATATTATTGTCGAAACCAATATTAATCAACTTATGCAGTAAGAGTTTGTGATTTACCTTGTCGAAGGCTTTACTGAAATCAGTATAAATTACGTCGGTTTGCATTCCCGAAATAAAACCTTCAATAACGTGTGAAGAGAATTGTAGCAGATTGGTGACAGTAGACCTGCCCTTACGAAAACCATGTTGCCGACAATCAAGAATTGAAGAGACCCTGTAAGATATAATATCAGTCACCAATTTTTCAAAAAGTTTGGGGATGGCGTTGAGTTTAGCAATACCCCTGTAATTCGACACCCTTATAGTGCTACCAGACTTATGAAGAGGAATTATATACGAGCTCTTCCAGATGGCTGGATATCCAAATTTTAAAGAGGCGTTAAATAACAAAGTCAATGGTTTTGCCAATGTACTTGAACAATATTTTAAAATAGAATTCGGAATGCCGTCGGGACCAAAGGAGTTTGTGGGTTTCAAAGATGACAAATTCTGGCGAATCCATATTTGATCGAGATAAGGGAATCCAAACGGCTCTAATGATCGCACAGGAAAAGGATAATGAAAGTTATTAGGGAATGTTCTAGAAGAATAAACCGTGGTAAAAAAATCAGCAAAGCAATTTGCGATAGATTGTGTATCAGAATGCTCAACACCATTCATGACAATTCTTGAAGTAGTTGATGCGGATTTACGCTTAGCGTTCACAAATTTATAGAAACTCTTAGGATTATACCTCAAATTATTTCCAGCCCTTGCCAAATAAGTTTTATAACATTTACGAGACATATCGTTATATTTACACCTGGCAATGGAGTACTTGCAATAATCAAATGCACTACCTGACCTCTGGTAATTCTTATACAACCTAGTTTTCAAGTTCTTCAGTTGTCTCAAATATTTAGAGGACCAAGGGGTTGAATCAGGTTCACGGTCAACAGTAATCTTGGGCACAGATTTATCCATGAAATCCCGTATAATATCATAAAAGATTAACAAAGCCTTGTCCAGACCGAGTCGATCATTACAAAGTAATAATGATTCCCAGTCTTCTGCTCCGATAAGGCTATTAAGCAATAAATAATTAGCACGAGAGAAACAGAAAATTTTCTTATTTGACAGACGCAAGCCCACATTTACAGTTCGATAGGAATATCGAATTCCGATTGTTGGATGATATGAGTCCTCAGGACAAGTAAGAGGATCAACACGAGATACTTCGAAAACATCAGAGTCATTAACTAGAACTAGATCGAGGATTCTATTCATCGAATTTGCAGTGTTATTAATCTGGACAAGATTATTTGCAGCAATACGCATTACAAAATCAGAAGACCAATCGGAAGGCGTTAAAGGAGTTAAGTGTTTAGTATCAGGCAAACATAACCATGATACTAACGGCAAATTAAAATCACCCATTACTATTATACGGTCCATATCAGAAGTCATATTTACTACAAAAGAAATTGCATCTAAATGCCGTTCATAAATACTATAATCGGAGGATGGAGGAATGTACGAACATGTGACAAAAAGTTTAGCAACACTTAGTTTTATCGACACTGACAAAAATTCAATGTCATCAATGTTCGTTTGCACAATTTCATAATTGAACGAATTAAGTACGGCAATGAAAACACCGCCACCAGTTTTGACCAATCGATCCCTACGAGCAATGGAAAATCTATTACATACGGTTACGGTTTTTGCATTTATACAACACTCGGATAAGTGCACAAACTATTGCATATATACAAAACATTGCATAAGTGCACAAAAAGTCGCGCGAAAACCGATGTGCACTTATCCGTAGTCTACTGTAGTTTCATAAATATTTTATAACGCCCCTCATATTAAACGATAGAGCTGTGACCACTTACAACAACTAAAGGCTATAATCCTACCAACATTATAAAAAAGACCGAATGCCATTATCGATGATAGCTTGCGAGTAGTAACCATTAATTTTTAATTACAAAAAAAAACACTTTTTCGAAAATTCTGAAAAACTGTTGAGTTTGACAGCATGCCACGCCCACAATTATCAATAGTTTAACCTAATTTTTTTGGCTATCTTAATCTGGATATAATAGCTACAAAAAGCCGTAAAAATTTTAAAAATCGGTGACAGAAAATTAGACTTTTGGCCAATAAAATCAAAATTTCAGCCACAGTGCACCCGCCATAACTACTAGTATTCGATGTCCAATTATAGCTAACCAAGAAGCTGACGTTTAGTAGGTCTCATTCAGTGAGTCCAAAAAATTCGAGCATGTTAACCCTACTGAACCCAAAAAATTTTTCAGATTCCATTCTTGGGATGGAAAGAAAACTATTTAGGTTTCAAATATAAAAAATATTGTAAAATCTATATGTTGCCATATCAGAATGATAAATATTGTGTTTGTAAATATAACATTTCATAAAAAATATTGTTTCAACAACATTTAACGAAATAAATGTCATGGATCATTTTTTTAATGTGACATATTGATGACAAAAAGGAATTAAAAGAGTTGCATTTAGACAGTGCTTTGAAAAACAATTACAGTTTTACCCGCTTATATGCATGTCTAAAATTTTTGGGCTTTTAATGCTTATATGGTGCATGTAAGAAATCTCGGTTATAAGCATCGGTGGTGCATCTAAAAGTCAATAGATACAGATATCATCATCAAAAAACACCTGTTACTTGTGCCAATACAAATTGCATTGCGATACTAAAAATAAAACAGGGTATATGTTTATTCAAAAACAGATTTATTAAGATCAATGTGTACAAAAACCAGTACAGAAATTTCAGTCAGGTAAACTGACTGATAAATACTATCACCCAATATAATATATTGTTTAAGGGTTGAGTTATTAAAATTAATAGATTTTTAACTGTAATGAAATTACTTATGTATTATTTTTTGCCTGCTTGTGGAGAAGAACCATAAAAAAATTTGACTTATTTGTACAGGAGGTACAATTAGGGGCAGCACAACGTGTCTGTCCTTTTTTCAATGAACGCTTACCTTGGAAAAATTTGACTGAATTCAGTGTACATAGAAAAATTATACGTGTGTAAAAGAGGCAATGTCGGTTATTTATTTGGGAGGTACCAGAAGGGGTCTGTCTTCTGTTACAAGAAAAATTACTTGCCCAATTTTCATTACCTCCCATGTGTCCGTTTGGACGTTATGGGAGAAATATAAATTTTCAAAAATATACCATTTTGCATGGGAGGTACCAGATAATCGATATATTCCATATTCATTCCTAAGTCAAATTTTCATAACCGTACACTTTACACAAAATTTGAGTGAATTCTGCGTACTTACAAAAATGTGTGTAAGACTATGGGGGTGAGTTCGGCCATTTGTTTGGGAAATACCAGAAGGGGTGTGTCAAATAGTCAGGTTTTCTGCGGTTTTGCCTCCTATTACAATATAAACTAATCGACCAATTTTCATAACCCTCAAAATGTCCGTTTGGTAGTTATGGAAGATATATCAATTTTCCAAAAATAGGTCATTTTGTATGGGAGGTACCAGAAGGCGTGATCCGATATAGTTCATATTTATTCCTGAGTCCTATTTTTATAAGCGAACATCATACTCAAATTTTGAGCGAATTCAGTCTACTTACAAAAAAGATATGTATGTAAAACTATGGTGGTAAATTCGGTCATTTGTATGGTTTCTTAGGGTTTGTCTACTATTGCAAGATAAATAATCTGACCAAATTTAAATATCCTCCGATAGTCTGTTTGGCAGTTATGAGAGAAATATTAATTATCCACAAATAGGCAATTTTGTATGGGGTGGTACCACTAAACCCCATAGCGTTACGTCACTTGACGGCATCACCAGACCTTTATAGATCAAATATTCTGTTACCAGCCTGGAATCACATCCCATCTTCAGCAAAGTATCGAGCGTTGCTGTTGTTAAAGAGGGCGCGACTTTTGGAACTCTCCTTTTTTCAATCTCGATTTTGAATACTTTTTGCTGAAGACTTGATGAGAGATGATGTCGAAGAACCTCTACAGCTCAAAATTTTAGGACACTGAGAGCATTTTGTAACAAAGCAATTTAAAAAAACCGAATACTCGAAGGAAAAAACTCGGTTAAACCGGTTATTTGAAAATGGCATTTTTCAAAAACCGGAATACGGTTTTAAATAAAAAAAAAGGTTTACGGTTTTTTGGTTTCGGATTTGAACACCCTAACTGCAACACTCAAAATCGGGCCGACCAAGGTCATTGTACAGAAGAAAACGTGAAGAGTAGAAACCAGTGTTGCCATTTTGGAGCTTAAAGCACTGATTTTGGTGCTTTTTTGACTCATCCAAACCCTTTTTGTTTTTTCATACCCGTTACCCGAAAAAAATAATTATGATGCTTTTGGAATTTATTTCCAGTGCTTTTGTACGTTTAATCTTTTGGGTATAATTACACAAAGTTAATTTTTCTGAGCACCATCACTGTTAATTCAAACTTAATTGTACCATTTAAATTACATCGCACTTAATGTTCCAACATAATAACAAATGTAATAGCTCCTTCCCTCATGGAAAAGCTTGCAGCAGATATGAAAGGCAATGCCTCCAGTCTTTGATTAGATGAAGGAACGGACATCACTGTCGAAAAATTGCTAGGAGTCGTAGTGCGGTATTTTAGCCTTTTATTACCACATTTTTAGGTCTAATTGATTTAAATGGAGGTACGGCTTGGGCGTTGGAGCGAATCCTAAATATTTTCAAATTGAATTTTGAATATTTAGTGGCAATCGGCACCTATAACGCTGCAGTGATGACTGGTGCTAATAACGGTTTGTACCAAAGGATAAAACTCAAGTATAATTTAAAGAACCTTGTCTTGGTTCGTTGCGTATGCCACTCGCTTCAATTAGCTGTGTGCGCCGCTACAGAAAGAGTTTCCCAAATAAATTGGAATTCCTTGTGAAAGAAACCCACAATTGGTTTAGCCATTTTCCTATGAGACAAAAGGCTTATGCAAAATTTTTTTATTTGATAAATGAGTTCCAACCCACAAAAGATTCCAATGATGACAAATACCAGGTGGTTGTCGATTGATAAGGCTGTTAATGTAATTTTAAAATGTGGCTCGAGTTAAAGGTTATTTTAAATGCAACAGCTGATTGTTCCTTTGTAACAAATATATTAAGAGATATGTATAATCATAATATTATTTATGTATATTTGTTATATCTGGGTTTAATCTTGGGTGACGTCCAGAAAGTTAACTTAGCGTTCGAAGCGGATAATGCTAATCATGTTAGGTTGTATAACGATTCAGAGCCCTAACAAATAAAGTGATCATACCTTGTGATAATTTTGACTACATAAAAGGTGATATAGAAAATCATATAAATAGTTTTTGCTACCTGGGTTATAACTTCGAAAAATCATGTGAAGACAATATGTATCTAGAGATAAGAAATTTGAAAATAAAAAAAAACTTGATTGTGACCGAATTAAGGGAAAAATTGCCAAAAAGTTTCGAGTTATTAAAAAATTAATCATTATTTAGTATAAGTAACATTTTAAAAAAACCCAACATGGAATAGTTACTTTTATAAAATAATTTATACATGATTAATATATATATATTCAAAAATGGAAACAAGCCTAACAAGTAAAACTTCACAAATGGCAATGTACTGAAATAACTGATACATTTTGGATTGAAGTTTATAATTTTTGTCTAGTTTCGTTTTTCAATTATTATCTTTTCCATATTCTAACGCAAAAGTGGAAAGAACGTTCAGTCTAATGAATTTTTTTTAAATTCAAAATTGTATATGGAATTAAAGTAGAAAAATCTTTCTGCAATAATTATAAACTTCCTTCAAGTGTTTATAGCATAATCAATTCAAATGAATGCTATAAAAAATCTAATTATTTTGTGGCCGTATGACTGCGATGACGAGAGTGAAGGCTATGTATATTGAGTCCAAATGTTCAAAAAACTGTTAAGAAGAATGTTATATAATTCATATGTTTTATACATATTATTTTAATTATTCTTTATTAATATAAAATTATGTACGTAGTATATGAATATAACCAAGTGATCTCACAATAAAGACTACGTATGACCTAATAGTTTTAAGTGTAAACATATAATTTTGAGTTAAAAACATAATTTAAAAGCGCAGGGGCTTTTTACCCGTTTTGAGGTAGTTTTTTTACCCGAATTAACCCTTTTTTGAATGGTGTTAAGGTACGTTTGTTAAGGTACGTTCAGACTAAGCATATTTGTTTGCCTCTTTTTGTTTGATCAAACAGGTGTCAAGTTGTGTCAAATATACATTGGGGAAAACATTTAACGAATATTTCGTTCACATTTTAACGAATATTTGCAACAAATATCACTTTTCAGCAAGGTTTTTTTTTCTTTGGTTTCTTTATGTGTTTCTTAGAGTTTTTGACATGGGAAATTCAAATACGTAATCAAGATTTTGCTATCAGCCATAGTTTTTTGCCTATTTGCAAATAAGTTTTGTTTTCCATTAAAAATTTGTATGGAGGCGATTGTTTAAAAATGTAGTAGAAACAGGTGGCAACATCAACAACATGCCTATAATTGCAACATGCAATTATCGCCCTATTCTATTTTATAATCACCTTTTTATCTTTTTAATATTCTACGAAAAATTGGGATGCAACATGTCCTTTAAAGTGCATTTATTCCCTCTTATTTGGATTTCTTTTATAAATGCTGCAGCGACGTGTCTAGGGTTGCCAGGCACCGAATTCGAAAAGTCGGGAAAAACGAGACTAAGAAGCGGGATTTGCCGGGACAAATGTAAAGATCATATTGTATTGGTTTTGACATTTTTTATTAAGAAATATTAGTTGAAAACTCATTGCAGTTTCATGCTGATAACAACCATTATTATAATGGATTAAAAAAAACTCAAACATAAAAATATTCAGACATGACTTATACATACACTATAAGTTAATATTTTTTTTGCAACATATACTTTGTGTAATTTTTCACCGAATTGACTAATTTGACTCCCTCGTCAGTTGTTAAAAATGACTAGAATTCCTATTAGCTTTTACCAATATTCAATCTTCTGATTAGTTTAGCTTTTATAATATCAAAATAAATTGAGTTTCTATATTTTGTATATAAATTGTTTAAAATACTATATGGGTATTGTATAAACTTGATCGTTTATTCTTATTTATATTCATACTTACCTTTGTTCATATCTTTATACTTACCCTTATACTTACTATTGTTCTTATCTTTATAATTATCTTTATACTTACCTTTATACTTACTGTTATACTTACCTTTATACTTTGTACTTATGAATTCTCAACCCTAATGTACTACAATTGTGAATTGATTCTTTTTATCTTTGCCATAAAAGTAATACACATACATGTAAAACTAAGCTAAGGAAATGAATTGTAAAGATGAAATGTGAAATGTAAAGTTAGCAATCTATTAAGGAAAATGGCACTTCTTTGCATTACCTCATAGCGAGTAGTCCACTATCTGAATTCGATTAAAACCCAATTTGTAACGTTTACCGAAGTCTAAGGTCTTTAAATTATAATTACGCCTGGTAAGGTATATTCTGCTGCCCCCACAGATCTTTGGTTCGCTCTAATTCCTTCGAATTTATTCTTCTCTTCCCACTCTAATACAATTTCTCATTGCTGAGAAATTGTATAAACCTAAAGATCGGTTTTATTATTCCACAGCTAAACCGATACCCATATCAGGTGTAACTGGCCCTAAACCATACAGTCCACATCTTATAAAATCCACAACAGCCAGCACTAGCAGGAGATTGATTGGATTCATCGCTCTTGTCTTCAACCGCTCTCTAAACGCTGAAGCCAACCACCTCTTGCCCCTTTAGCACAAACGCTTACGTTTGTTCATGGTCCTTCGATAGAGACGATCCAGCGTCACAACATTGTTCTCATCACCGACTTAACGCCCACGCAAGTACCTCCAGGCACTCAGCAAAACGATGAGTAGTTTAGTCTATTCGCAGAGACGGTAAGTGAACAATATATGTTCATGTTCATGTTAATGTGCGCTATAATTACATGCTGCGAAACAGCACAATCGTATGTTTTTTTTTAGTTGTGCAAATCGACAAAAAATTTGCTTAAAATCGCATATATGAATTGAATTTGACTAAAAGGTTCATGAAAAATACGAAAAGTTAGATAAATTCAATTAGTTCGAAAAAAAAGAGACATCTAAAATATAGTAACAAACAAAGAAAACTACATATTTAAAGGTAAAATTAAAAATATATATCTACATAAAAAACAGATAAAAAAAAAAAAAACATTAAGTGCAGTATTTGTGTCATAAATACAAGTAAGTCATGCAAAATCGAATATAAATATAATTCGGAAACAGGAAAATATGAAAATTTATATAAATCAATTGGAAAAAAATTTTTTGCATATACAATACAGTTGTGAAAATTACTTAGAAACTAAAATTTAATACAATTCCTAAAAAGAAAAAAAACGAGGAAAACGTCACAAATTAAAATAAGTCCACAAATTCGTACTGCAAATTGGGAGAAATATTTATCCGAAGAAGGAGAAAAATTCATCACCACAAAGATTAAAAGTAAGTCCATTCTTTGTTGCTTACTAAAATTAGAAATATTTTTTTTGCGTTTTGAAAAAAGACACCCTAATGGGTACCGTTGCATTTGATAGCAAAAGTCTTTAAAAGCGACGAAAATTGTCAAAAACCTAAGCTAATAAGAAAAATAACGGTCGCGACAGACAAACAAAATTGCATAAACAAAAAACTTCATAATTATTAAGCTTGATGATAATATTCTTCATCATCACAAAAAACAGTAGCTGCAACGCTTACTTCGCTGTTCCCTAACAGCCAATGCAGCAAGTAGAAGTTCTGCCAGATTTTGACGACTTGTTGCTTACCACTTTCGCTGAGAGAAAACATCATACGATGCCGTACGCGTTTGCTTTGGACGAATAGAATAGCTGTCTCATTTACTGTGTTGCTTATTGCCTTATACTCAGAGATAAGGTATCACAAGCGGCTCTTCTCGATCGTTCATACTAAATACCCTTGCAATATATCACAGAGAGGTTTAGTACAGGTTCTCTTGCGCATAGATCTCAGCTACAGCTTGGATAAATATTTGAGTTAACTACGAGAGTTAGCTGTCTCTGCCAAAATAGAAAACAGCCAATACTTTTAGCTCTGAGCTGTGGAACATAATATGCTAATCCTATACAGTGATACACAAAAGTTAACGTCTATTATATCACAATACTTATATATTTATGGAAAAAATTAATATATCTTGCACTTTGAAAGTTTAAATAAATAAATAAATTATTTAAAGAAGAACAAAATAAAATAAATAAAATTTACGCTACAATAACCAAACTATACGCTACAATAATAGGACTATATAACAATTTAAAAATTTTGGAAATATACGCAAAAATTAAAATAAATTTTACTACAAAATCACAAAGCAACAATTTCATATCCAACAAACAACAATAGCATGCATCAACAAATTTATTTAAACAAATTTATCATTTATGTCTCTTAATATGCTTCTGAATTTTATCAAACCAAATTAAAAACTTATTTATATAAGCTCGTTTGTCCCAATTCATACTTAATTAAATAAAAAGTTTTTAAGTGAATAGCTGCCAACATTTTTTAACAACATATTGCATAATTACATAACATTTAAAACGAAATTTTTTTTAAAAAAATATAATAATTTAGATTGATCGTAATAAATTTGAAAGCGATTTTTTCAAGATCTACTGGAGAAAGAGGAAATAAATCAGAGCCATTGAATCAGAGAGTTTTATTAAAGAAAACTTTATTATTTTGCGGATTTTTTTAACAGAAAACAGCGCGATATTTCTCAGTTAATACAACATACAGTTTAACTTATTTAAAATTAAAATTTAACTACAAAAAATACAGTACAATACTTAAAGCTACAAATAGAACGATTTGGGAAAAAGTTTTATCATTCAATTCATCATCATGAGTCTACGATAACCTGAAATGCACATACAATAATAACAAATCACGAACAAATTAAAAATTATGATACATTAAACATTTGCTGCAAAAACTTTGCAAATGTATGGATCTGTCGACATTTATAAATCAGCAGCGCACGCAACGGTTTGAAACTAAATTGAACATTTAAATTGAAAATCTAAAAATATATTGATTTTCGACTGCAATACCTGAAATAAATTTATACTTTTTAAATTCGTTTTACTGATTTCGCGCATTCAGTTTGGGTATTATTGAGGGTTACTAATGTGAACATTCTGAAAATATATTAAGATACAACATTGCTATTGCCTTACTTACAACTTAACCAACAATTCTGGTCCGGATATATCCGATGAAAACTTTTCTTAAACTTTTAAAATTTCAAAATTTTAGTGTCTCTAATTTACCTACACTTGTTCTCTTATAAACTGATATATTTTCGCTTAATCGCATATGATTTGATTCGTCTCCGACTCAATAAGGGATAAATACAGAATTTCTAATACAAATTGTAGATTAAACAATTTATCAACGCATATTCAAAATTTTACTACTGCTAGTAGTTCAATCCCAAGTTTTCTTTCTCGTACCTGGAATTAAATTTTAAAAATGCCTAAAACTTCTGAGGAATCTCAAACTACTGCAAATAAAGAACCACCGGTCATGTCCGCTACAACTGGAAATGAAGTCGCTGGGACTTCTAGAGCTCATGAGCGCTATTTATTTGATTGCGATCATCTTATAATGCTCTGCTCAAATATTGAAAAAATTAATATTGAAGAGCAAACAGACACACTAATTGAAATTAGATTAGATGAGTTAGAGAAGTGGTGGAAGCGAACGCAAACCACATATGAAGATCTCCTATTATCGCCTGAATCCTCAAATTCAAGAGATTTTCGGGAAAATGCGAAACTTAATTTCAATGTTTGCTCCGAAACTTATTACATCGCAAGATCTCACTTATTAGACTTGCTCAGAATGTCTAGTGGACACAGTCGTCCCTCCGATGCAACAAGATTTTCTATTAACCCCACTTCTATGCATCAAACAGATTCCGAACGTCCACACACCACGACTGATAGCTCTTATGTTTATATCAAAGTTCCTCCCTGCGATACAGAGGTATTTGAAGGCGGTTACGAAGAATGGCCAGCATTTCGTGACATGTTCAGACTACCTCAAGTCACTTCATAAGCGCTATAAGTGGAAAAATTCCACTCCCAACCTTAAAACTGGCGACCTAGTGGTAGTTATGGATGATCTGCTGCCCCCAAGCGAATGGCGTTTGGGAAGAATAGAAAACCCTCACCACGGAACCGACAACAAAGTTCGTGTTGCAGACGTGCGAACCTCAAATGGAGTAATAACAAGGCCTATAATCAAATTATGTTACTTACCTTTTAACGATCCTGAAAATTCAATGTAAAACTTAATAGAAGTGTAAGCACTATCATCATACTCTCTTACATACACCGACCGAGCCAAGAATTACACCACCAATGAAGAAGTATAAGAAGCAACACCACAAGCCGAAACAAACCTCAAGATCTGAAAAGCCAGGCCCCGATACACACTTGCTCTCCGAGGCTATACGGTCACTGGCAACAGTTTTGTGTGCAACTTCACCATCTTTACCGGGCCGGCGGCATGTATAAACTTGATCGTTTATACTTATTTATATTCATACTTACCTTTGTTCATATCTTTATACTAACCCTTATACTTACTATTGTTCTTATCTTTATAATTATCTTTATACTTACCTTTATACTTACTGTTATACTTACCTTTATACTTTGTACTTATGAATTCTCAACCCTAATGTACTACAATTGTGAATTGATTCTTTTTATCTTTGCCATAAAAGTAATACACATACATGTAAAACTAAGCTAAGGAAATGAATTGTAAAGATGAAATGTGAAATGTAAAGTTAGCAATCTATTAAGGAAAATGGCACTTCTTTGCATTACCTCATAGCGAGTAGTCCACTATCTGAATTCGATTAAAACCCAATTTGTAACGTTTACCGAAGTCTAAGGTCTTTAAATTATAATTACGCCTGGTAAGGTATATTCTGCTGCCCCCACAGATCTTTGGTTCGCTCTAATTCCTTCGAATTTATTCTTCTCTTCCCACTCTAATACAATTTCTCATTGCTGAGAAATTGTATAAACCTAAAGATCGGTTTTATTATTCCACAGCTAAACCGATACCCATATCAGGTGTAACTGGCCCTAAACCATACAGTCCACATCTTATAAAATCCACAACAGCCAGCACTAGCAGGAGATTGATTGGATTCATCGCTCTTGTCTTCAACCGCTCTCTAAACGCTGAAGCCAACCACCTCTTGAGCCTTTAGCACAAACGCTTACGTTTGTTCAGGTATTTCCAGGGAAGGACTGACGAATTTATAGTAAAAAATTGCTATATTTTTAACTTGTAGTTTTTGTAATCATATAATAAATTTATAAAACCTTAACAAAACAAACTTTATATATCGTTAAAAAGCCTCTTCTTTCCAAATCCGCTGAGAAATTTAAAATAATTGCGTAAAAGTACGAAAAACCGATTTTTTACCCATAACTAAATATTTTGGGGGTTTTGGGAAATTTGAAAAACAGATTTTTGGAGTGCTCAGCAGCACCTACCAGAAAAATAGTATAATTTCTAGGTATTGTCTTTTTTGTTGCACTGTGTTATCCATAGAAATATGTTTGTGTCCGAAACGTGTGTCCGCAACGCACATTTAGATTGAAGTAGCATAAAAGGTAAATGTTTTTTAAGTGCGAAGTAAGTTGTATATAAAACCCCAACATGTCTTCTTTATTTTACAAAGGAGAATTTACTGATTACATAAGAAATTTAGGTAAATTTCACAAACTTTCATAGACACTTCAAGTTGTTGTAGATATTTGTGTGTGTCCGTAACGCACATTATTTTAGTCATAATTTTTAATACAACATTTTAAATAAAGTTTCATTAAAAGAACATTAAAGTACTGTCCAAAATCTACATTTTTTAATATGAACATAATCTTCAAAATATATAAACTTTTCGAGAAAACTACAAAACAAGAAAAAAACGTGCGTGCACAATAAGCGTTACTTATCGGCAAAGAAAATATAAATGAAAGTGATTTCCTTTGCCACATTTGGTAAAAATGTGACCATATTTTATCATCTTTGGGCAATTCTCCATTAACAGCTCGAAGACTGCAGTAGTCGCTGTACAACATGGCATTGTCCACTGCATCTGATAATTGTAGAATTTTGGGAATTTCTCCCAATTACTCCCAAGTCAATAGTGAGTCTTTTAGATTAAATGCTGCAATTTGTCCAAAAATTTACATTTCTTGAAAGTTGTAATGTTATGAACAGCTGTGGTAAAATCAGATTAATTAATTAATTAATTAGGCTATCTCGCTCTTGCAGCTGAGGGGATATGAGTAGACATGGGTAGATAGCGTGTAAGCCATACTTTATTCTAAGTATAGGTAGTAAATATTAAAAAGTCGGGATTTTCCCCTGAATTGCTCCAATACTCGGGACAAGCCTAGACGTGTCCGATGAATATGGTGAAAGGTCCCACAAAGACATTATAACTTTACGAAGGAAAAGATATGCCTACCATATTTGCTGACTGCTCCTGGAACATTTTAGGAGACTGCAAGGATATTCAGCATATAATACAAAAAATTGATAACTAAGAGAAAATTTGTTCTCCTTATTTTTCATGTTTTAAGCTCTACAAGTATCGGTTACAGTATTTAAAAAAGATTCTGTTGGATCAAATAAAGTTTTCATTACATTTATGCAAAATGTATTTTAAAGCAACAAAGAAAGCTGAAAAATTTAAATCCAAATAACAAAAAAACTATGCCTGATAAAAAAAACTGAAAACACATTTCAAATCATGATATTAATAACCATAGGAATCACAATTCAGATACCCAGAAAAATATTCGCCGGCTGCTCTGGAACATTTCAGGAGGACATTCAGCATAAAATAAATAAAACTTTTCTCAACTAATAGAAAATACATATTGTTCTTCTCATTATTCATGTTTTAAGCTCTACTAGTATCGATTATTGCATTTGGAAAAGATTCTGTTGGATCAAAAAAGGTTTTCAGTACATTTATGCAAAATTTATTTTAATGCAACATGAAGAATGCTGAAAAAATTTAAATCCAAATAACTAAAAACTGTGCCTGATGAAAAAAATCTGAAAACATTTAAAATCATGATATTAATAACCATAGAAATTACAATTCAGACACTCAGAAAAAGACCAGTGTGATTGTTGCCAGAAAATAAAATTAGTTTTCTCAAAAACCATCAGGAAGACTTCAAAAAATAAACATTTTTTCTCAAAATTTTCCAAAAAAGTAAAACAAAATGCAAATTTGTTGGTTAACTATGATGCGTATTTTCTTTTACTTGCATATTTTCTTCTACTTCAACACAATTGACGATGAACAGTGGTTCTTTTTAGGGTTTTGTTTGGAATTAATTCTGCAACTTTTGAACGGATAACGGTATCCTGATGAAATTTAATATAGTCTTAGCTGAGGTGTTTTCGCGATGATTTGGGATGTGGGGACCAGTGCGTGGCCCTCCGAAGTTAGTCACCTAGGGTGTTCTAAAACTAAAAATGTTCGAGGAAAGTTCACTTATGAACGGATTTTATCTCATTTAGGTCAGGAGACACATGAGAAAATAAAAAAATTGTCTTATTTTAATACGAGGTTGATTTAGCGTTTTTAAGGTTGTGAGCTCAATTCCTGGTGGATTGTAAAGTAATTTATATGGTTGACAAAATTGTAAATGAAATTGCTGAAAGAATGATGCAAATATGTACGTTCCTCCAGTCAGAAGTTATAAGCGTCGCAAATAAAAAAACTTAAAAAAATAGGCCTATTTTTAATGTTTGTTTGTTTCTTTCCCATGAAAAAACTAATCAGGCGATTATTTTCGGCTATGCCGAAGCTCAGATACCCTTTACCATTTGTAAAAATGGTGATAAAACTGGTTCTTTGCAATACAATAATATTTTTAAAACCTTGTACCACAAAACAGGGGAGTTGGTGAGAGGTGGACGTTACTTTTAGCTTCATCCATCCATTTTTTGTCAATAATTTTAAATAACAGAAGTTGCATACAATATTTCAGATCGATAGCTCTTATACTGCGGCAGTAGTATCGGGGACAGTCGGACGGATATGTTTTAATTGACTCAGAACTCGCGTCTCTTCTCGGCGTTAGAAATGGAAGAAAAAACTGAGTATACCCCTTGGTATACTATGTCACAAAATTTCAAAGGTGTCTGTATCCGGGACATTTAACAATTGATTTTTATGTAAAATTTCGCGCTGAATTCAAATCTGCTCTCAGATATGTGGACGGTTTTTGAGGTATCATGTGTTTTGCAGAGATCTAGTGTTTTTAAAATGTTAGATCTACTAAAATTTTTTTTAAGTTTCGTTGCCTTTAAGTTTTTTCCTTCTTTCCGTAAAAATTTCTCCGGTTTCAAACAATTAAATGATAGAATAATATCTTACCAAAATATCATCAAAATCATATAAAAAATACTTCCGTATTTGCTGAATTTGGTGAAATAACCCAAATTTTTTTTAGATACTCCTGTGTTACTTAACAAAAACCGTAGAGTTACGGGTCGGAGAGCATACAAAACAACAAGTAATACTACTCTCAAGGAGAGGTATGTTTACTTAATTGTGAAAGTAGCGTTTATTTTCGTACGATTTTGAAGATATTATTCCACCATTTAGTTGTCTGAAACCAGAGCAATTTTTGTGCAAAGACGGATAAAATCTTACTGAAAGGCAGCGGCAATTTAAAAAATCATCAACATTTTTACAAATATCTGACAATGAAGTGCCATTACTTCGTCATTAATGATTGGATTTTAAACAACTGTCGTTTTTATACCCTTAGGGATGAGGGTATATATCATTTGATACGACCTAAAAGTGTAACACATAGAAGGAGTCACTTTAGACTTGGTTTCTTTGAACCAAATTCGATTCATGACTTTTTAAGTCGTTTGAGCCATGTCCGTCTGTCTGTCTGGCTGTCCGGCTGGTGCACACGATAACTTTCGAAAGACGCAACCAAATGTTTTAAAATTTCACACGAGTTAATATTTGTCCAAAACTACTGACGGTATTGCAAATGGGCTACATGACCCCGCCCCTTCTGGTACCTCCCATACAAATACATCATTCCGCCCACTTTAGAAATCGAGTAATAATATCATTACACCCAACGGGATCGTAGCCAAATTCAGTACTTAGTAAAGCTATAACAGGATAAAGTTTTGGAAAAAAAATTGGAAGTCTAGCCACGCCCCTCCTGGTACCTCCAATACAAATAAACCTTTCCGCCCACTTTAGAGATGGAGTAATAATATCAATAAATCCAACGTGATCGTACCCAAGTTCTTTATTTAGTAAAGATATAGCAGGATACAGTTTTTGAGAAGAAAAAACTGGAAGTCTAGTCACTCCCCATCTGGTACCGCCCACTTTAGAAATCGATTAATATTATAAATAGACCTAGCGTGATGGTGCTCAAATTCTGTATTAAGTAAAGCTATAACAGGATAAAGTTATTGAGAAAGGCTGAAGTGCAGAATATGGGGCGGGAGGCCGATTAAAAACAAATATGCCATTGTCTTCGTCTTGTTCCCCAAACATCGAAATGGTAGGTCAAAGTTGGCGCCCATGCCCATGGGTCCCGGGGGTCTATAAAGGGGCCCCTTTCGGTTCTATGATGACTCCCCAGGTGCGGGATATTTTCGAGGCGAATCCAACGATGTTATTTTTAGGTTCCTACGGCTCTCCTGAACTGAGTTAGAGCCATTTGAAGTTCCGGGAAATACCAAAAAAAAAAAATATTTTTAAAAAAATCGAGCGGCGCTACTAAACCCAACATATCCATTTCCACTCTAATTTACAAAAAAAATATTTTTTCCGGGATATACCAAAAAAAAAACTTATTTTTAAAAAAATCGCGCAAATTTTTGCTTGCGGCGCTTGTAAGCCCAACATATCCATTTTCACTCTAATTTACAAAAAAATAAAAAATCGCGCGATTTTTATAAAAAAAAATTTTACCTGCGGCGCTTCTGCAACCATCTCAACCGTTACAATTCTAATTTAAAAAACAAATAATATTTTAAAGGGATATATAAAAAAAAAATATATATAATTACAATACATAGCTTTTTTTAAAATATTTTTCTTCATTTTTTCCACTTTTATCCTTTTTTTCATCAATTTTCTTCATTCAAATATTTCTCTTTAGACTTTTTCTTAAATTTTTTTTACATATTATATTTCTTGAAATTTTCCTTTAAAAACCTCAAAAAATTCAAAAAATTTTAAATGTTCACACATTTTTGATGAAATTTAATAATATCAATACAGTAATAATAATATCAATATTAATGAAGTAATAATATCAATACACTCGACACGACCATGCTCAAATTCTGTATTTTATTAAGTTATAACAGGGTAAAGTTGGAAGAAAAAATTTGAGGTCTAGCGACGCTCCTTATGGTACATCCCATACAAATGTACCTTTCCGCCACTTTAGAGATGGAGTAATAATATCAATACAGCCAACGTGATCGTGCCCAAATTCTGTATTTAGTAGAGGTATAACAGGATAAAGTAAAGTTTTGGAGAAAAAATCTGGAAGTCTAGACACGCCCCTTCTGGTACCTCCCATACATATGTACCACTCCGCCCACTTTAGAAATCAAGTAATGATATCAATATAATAGAACATTTTTTGTTTTTCTAAGGGTGAGGGTATATTTAATTCGGGTTGCCCGACTAAAACTTTCTTACTGGTTTAAATAAATATCGGCATATGTATATTTTTTATTTTTGTATTATGCTATATTCAAGTAGATTTCTAAAATAGTTAAGTTTGTAAGAAACGGTTGAAAAATGAATGAGCCATTTCACTTAATTTTCTATCAAAACATTACTTAACGAAGTGACCAAGAAAAACTAAAAGTAACACTTTACTCCAGTCTTACAGAAATGCTACATGAGAACCCCTGTACATTTTGTGTGTAGCACAGTGTAATTATATGGTAAAACAAAAGCAAACTATGAACTGTTTATAACTATTTTACAAAGTATATAAAAGTGCAAAGGGAACCTACCTACCCCCTCCTGAAAAAATACAATAAATTAAAAGTGCCCCGTCGTGTTTTGTCCGCCTCTGCATTATGATTGACGTCAGAATTCTCCAAATACGCAGGCTTCAATCTATTCACTGAAATCGTTTTCACATTATTATCCATCTGCAGTTCAAAAAACTTATCACCTTTTTCAATTACTTTATGCGGCCCCTCGTATGGCCACTGCATTGCCGCTGCTCAACGCGTACAAAAACATATTCAGAAGAATAAAGGTTCTTTGGTACATAAATCTTGCTACCAGCACCGTTGTGATGGGACAAACCTGAACGTTCGGTTTTTAAATATTCTCTAAATTTGGTTAAAAAATCGAAGTTAGATTCATGAGTATCCGAAACTACAATTTCCTCAATTTCCGTACACCATTTCAGCCGGTGTCAAGTGTAAATATTCTTTAAACTCTGATATTAAACCAAGTAGTGCCATGGGAAGCACTTCGCACCAATCTCGAGGTGAACTACCCGCTAATATTGAAGGTTTAAGTTGTCTATGAAATCTTTCAATCATGCCGTTTGCCTGTGGATGATATGCCGTGGTAGTAATTTTATGACTTGCCAGTAATTCCGTCAACTCGGAGAACAATTTTGAAGTAAATTGAGCTCCGCGGTCAGTAGTTATAGTAAGTGGCACCCCAAAAAGAGTTGGACTTTCTAGTTCCTTTTGGTGAATCGTTCCTTTCAGTTCCGTTCATCAAAAGGAACTATTTCGTTCCTTCTGTTCCTTTTGATATTTTCGTTCACTTATTCCATGTCATTACTTCGTTCACCCGTTCAATATGTTTTGATTGTTTTTAGTTCTTTTTCGGTTTATTAAGTGAACGATTTGCAAACAAATATATTGAAAAATTTAAGATTTGCTTAAAAGTTTATGGAGTATTTTCTTATTGTTAAATGGTGTGTTTAAAAAATAGTAATCAAGGCTTTGTATATAGGATTTATAAATCAATTTTTATAGCAAAATAAAAATTTGTCTGCTGTTTTTGTTGGGGTGATGCCACCACTTTATAATTGTTACATATGAACGTAAGAACAAGTGAACGAATGACCGAAAATGTCAAATGAACGAAAATAGCAAAGGAACGAAAAGATCAGAAGGAAGGAAAAGAGCAGAGGGAACTAAAAAGCAAAAGGAACGAAAAGAGCGGAATATGTGGAACTAGTTCCAACCGTTCACTACATGGAATCGTTCAATAGAACTAGTTCGTTCCGGAACTATACAAGTCTAACCCCAAATCGAGTAATATAGGTTGCGTTTTGTTGGTAACTTATACGCGTTTAGCCATACAAATGTTATCCTATATACGCTAACGGGAATAAAATTACATGCTAAGCTAAACGGGGATAAGTTGTTCAAAATAGTAGTAAAAATAAAAATGTGACCAAATTTTTCATTGAAGGCGTAAAGAAAAAAAAAAAAGAAAAGAGAACGTAAAATCAAATAATTTGCATTTGAATGAGATTTTTTCAATGAAATGTTTTTTACAACTAATTTGTTATGCAAACCCTAGAAAAAAAAAGTTCAAATTTGTGGCTTAAGGTCCATGCGGAACATAAGATCCCTAGAAGGATCATGTGAATCTTTTTTATATTAAACTAAAAACATTTCTCGGAAATATCAAATAAAAATTCAAAACTACAATTAATACGATATTTACGAATGAATGAAAAGAAAACCATAAAATATTTGACATAAATTACTGTGCTGCCAAGTAATTTATTTTTGTTAACGGCGAAGCGTATTGTTGGGATCCTATACCGGTCTCCTATATAGGATACCAAAAAAACACAACCATAGTTAGAAACAAAAACTTTGTAATGGTTATCGCTGATATGTCCTTGAGAGGATATGCCTCCGGACACCGAGTGAATTTATCTATCACCGTTAGTATATACCTATGATTTCTCAGTGGCGCACAGTGATCGATTTGAGTCGAAAAGGCGTGCATGGGGTATTGGTGGCCCCCAAATATCTTTGGCGGCATTTTGACTTATCAAAACCCATGGAAAGACCTTGAAGGATCCTTGCCCAAGGTTGAACGTCAATACGGAGACATTATCTAATAATGTATATTACCAATTGCACGGCAAAAATGTCTATTCAAATTAAAGGTTCGAAGAATTTTTTCATGAACTTTGAGCCAAAATTTCATAGTATAAAAATGGTTCGAAATTATCTAGAGGAACAACATCCAGTTTTTTTAAATTTTTGAGGAAATTTCTGATCTTTAAAAAGCCGTCAAATTCAATAAGTTCAATTTGAACAATCAGAAAATGTTACGGGAAATATTTTTGTAAGGGAATTGTGTTATTGAATATCATCATGTTTGCAAAGAAGGTAAACCCCATGTTACTGTAATGGAAAACGCATTCCTTTTGAAAAGCGCCTCAATCGAAAGAAACTAGCTGTTTTCTTAGTGAAGCATTATTTTACTTCCGAAATTAAGAATATTTATATGTACACTTTGTTGCGAAATTCTAAACCATTTGAGGAATTTCTATATAGTCATCCTTTTTCTTAGTCCCATCTCCAACCTCATGTGTAGCCTGTTTGACTAAATTCTGTAGCTCATAAGGTAGATTTTGGTTCGAAGATTTCCTGTCAGTCGCTCTCAAACTACAAATGTATGGATCGGAAGTGATGAGGAATCGCTGCCATATATCTTCCAAATTTTCTTTTCTAGACATCTGCCTCGCGTAGTTCGTCCGAAAATTTTTAAAATCTTTTTTCCTGTGCTCAAGAGCTTCTTCCGATAATTGGCCTAAACATGTAAAAATATGAGTAATGGAAGAACTTGGAAAAATATTTATAGGTAGAAGTGCTTTACTAGTGGTAAAATCGCTGACGTAATGATATCCGCACCATGCAGCAACACTTTATGCATGGTGGGTGACATACTCCACCAACCATATCGAGAGCGTAAAATCTGTATTTGTTTGGGTCGATCTGATTTGACATATTTATACACGTCAAAATGACAGCCAAGCGATGGAGTATATCTTTATCAAAACCTGTAATCTCTGATGATATTTCAATATCTGAAAAGAATCTCCAGGCAGTGTTTCCATCGTTTGAGGAACCAAAACCTATAAATATGAGAGATTTGGAAAAGCGATTCGAAAATATACAATTTGTAACTTTCTGTTGGTTGGCTTAAGAATGTCACACAGCTCAGCCCAGTGTTGCAAAGGTATTATGGACAACAATGATGCCAAGTTCTTAATTACTAAAAACATTAACAGTAACGTTAACTTATATAAGTCTATGGGCCGTTTTCTCATCAGGCGATTATCTTTTTTCTAAGCGAAAAACTGTAGATTACAGAAATTAGGTTTTCGCAAAGTCTCATTTATTTTTGTTCTATCGCAAAGATAACCAGCCCTCATCTGCCGGTTATTTATTTGCCGTACAGATAAACTCAATCAGCTGACTGCTGTTCATAGCTTTTTTGTTTTCCAAAATATATTTTTGATTTATAACCAAAACAATAAGCAGCAGGACATCTTCAGTGGTAAAATGTTTCCCACATTACTTTTATCTGTCATTATTTAAGTTTTATTTCGTTTGCATTAAATGTATGTGATTTATTATTTTTTAACACTTCGAAAATAACTGATTTATATCAAGAATTTGTCAACTGACTCATCTATTTTTCGAGATATTGCCAACTGAAAAATAATTTTATGTTGGTATATTGAGAAAACCAAAATCGTAACGGTCAGTTTATCATTCTAACACATTTATGTCGATATTTAGTAACAGGAAGTTTGTCGATACATTGAGAAAACGTGTATGTGTAACCCTGTGTTCAGCCGGGAAATCTTCGATATCTTAATTAATTGCAACTTGTTGCAAACAGAAGAAGTGACAAAGTGTAACCAAAGGATCGACATTTAATATAAAATTGGTTTCAGAGTGTTCCGCGATGTTCCAAAATAGTGGCACATGTTTGAAAATTGTCAAACGGGATTTTTCCGTCTATGACGAATACTTTCGGGGATTTTCGGGTTTCAAAATAAAAACCGACCCTCCAAACGATGGAATTATCTTTGAGGAATGTTTAAAGAAGTAGAAAAACAATCTAGAAAGTCGTAAGTGACCCGTGACGTACTGCTTTTCACCCTATTCGGGTTAGTGTGGTTCACCGAATTTACATCGGAAGAAAGCTTCCATAAAACATTCGACGGCAGATTATGGTTAATATTCAGCTATTGGGGTGGAAAAATTTGGTTTTGGACTACCTTAGACTATCAAGGAAAAGTAGACATAGTTAGAAAATGATTTCTGGAACTTCCAAAAATGATCTCATGCGCGCCTTTTGAAGGAATTCGACCACTTTGTGGCGGTAAAGGGCCAACTATATGTATGTGAATGTGCTCGAACCTACCCTGTAGAACAAATATTTTAGCTTTATGCGACTTGGTATGTCTATTCACTTTTGACTTCTGACAACCTAAATATTCTTTAGTCCAAGCATTAATCTCCATGTTAATTTTGGACCAATAAAAACTCTGAGTTATTAATCGACGTGCGGCACGGATTCCAAGATGTGATACAAAATTAAGCTTTTCAAACACAGTCCTACGCAAACTTTGGGGAACATACGGTCTAGTCTGTTTCAACGAAACCTCACACCATGTTTCAATTGTAGGCTGCTGCACCCTCAACAACTTAAGATTCCGATGGTCGTCTCTATTCTGCAATATGGCCACAAGTTCTTTGTCCCTTCCTTGTTCTAAACACAAAACTTTTGAACCAAACTCAATGCCTTGAATTTTCTCCAAATCACATGCTCTTGACTATGTATCCGCAACCACATTGAATTCACCGCGGACATGTTGAATGCCATCCGTAAATTGAGAAATATACTCAAGATGCCTTGCCGGCCTTGGACTTCTTGCAGTCTTAGAATTCAAAGCAAATAGCAGGGGCTAATGATCGGTATATATCGTGAATAAACGTCCCTCCAACATGTACCGGAAACGTTTCACATTCTCATAAATTGCCAACAACTACCGATCAAAAGTGCTATATTTGTACTCAGCTGCCGATAATTTTTTCGAAAAGAACTGCAAGGGTTCCGATGTATTTTCCTGCACCTGTTGCAAATCTCCATCGATAGGCACATTCGACGCATCCATCGTTAACGTTAATTTTGACTTGGAATCAAAATGATTTAACAGAATTTGGGAAGCGAAACAGGGTTTTATGCTCTCAAAAACTGTTACCGCCATTTCCGTTCACTCAAGTGCCTTCTTTTTACTCCTTATCGCTCTTGTTATCATCTCATATAACGAACAAAAAAACTCTGCTAAATTCGAAATATACCGATGATAATAATTGCATTAACTTAACCGAAGTGGGCCTCTCAAAAGATTAATACCTTGTTCCGATATGTTGTGCCCCAAAAAATCTAAATCAGGAACACCAAATTTGAACTTCCCTGGCTTGATTGTTACTCCAAACTCTGTGATGTGCGATTTATAATCCTTTATCTCATTTAAAATGTTTAAAAAAAGGTTTATTCATTGTATAGAAATTGACCCAAATTTAGTACCAAAATTCGTCAAAGTGCCAACCCTGACGTAAACTAATTACAAACCGACATATCTTAACATTTATCAGATCCACCCACTAGCTTATTACAAGTAGTTACAACACGCTTTACAAATATAGGCAAATGCTCGGACATTCCCCTGATATAAGCTCAGTAGTTCGATCATGTTTATTTGCCAACATGCACTCAGTTATTGCAATAGCTCAGCGGTAATGCGTTACGCTAGTGTTCTGAAGATCCTAAGTTCGAGCCCGCTTTAGGCCACATTTTAAAGATTGTTTTTTGTTTAAAATTGTATTTTTTGCTTTCATTTCGCCTTTAAATTCTGAGTTATTTTTAGCTCAAGCTTAGAATGATACACACTGGTAACACTATGACACAAAATCAAACTTTTTGAAAAACACCCGAACGTGACTACATAGGTTCGATAGTACAACTGGAGCTGAGTAAAACCCTAGCTCAGTTTGGCTGGATTGGCTACCAAAATTTTTTTTTGGCCCTCGTAACTTTTTGAAATTCCTTGGATCCCTTGAAAAAACGTGACATTAGTTTTTGGCCAACAGTTTGTACAGTTTTTAATCTAGCTCTTTCGCTTCTTAATCAAAGTTGTAGCTAAAAGTCCGCTTAAGAAATTGATATAAAAAAATTTCCCAAAAAAATTAGACTTCCCTCGTTTTTTTCTCAAAAAACTTCGAAAAAAATTATAATTTTTCACTATTTTGAATATAAGTCGTAGGGAATCCAGATTTTTTGCATACTCTATTCAATGAACTTGTAGTTTAGGTAACACGGAATAACTTCTCTAAACAACCCCATGCAATCTGAACAAGTCTAGAGATATTAAATGGCTCTCAAGACATACTATCTACTTTAAACAAATCAGTTTTTAAAGAGTTTTGGGCCATTGTGCAAAGTTTTTACTTGCTATCTTTACCAAAAACGTACTTATTCTATAACTGAACAACTTCTGTAAACAACCTATATGATCAGAATACTCCACCCCTTTAATTGTTCACATAAAGAATTAGGGTGTTCCTTGTATGACATTTTTTCGAATTTCGTTAAAAATATATATTAACTGCGATGTTGGTCATCTTACTTCACCTTACATTTGTTTTTGCTAAAAATACGAATATATTGTGAAAAATTTTGTATCGATAGTTAGGCATTAGGGTGTGCCACAATGAGGTTAAAGTTCGAATTTGTTCTCAAATCATTTAATTGCTGCTGAGTATTGTTCTTTTGAATACAGACTTAGTAGTAATAAGCCGTTCAATAGCTGAAGTGAAGACCTAAAATAGTATGTGTTTGCTTTTACCATATCTCTTATAGACATCGAGATATTTGATGTAGAAGTTGGGGTATTTTTGAAAAAAATATTAAAAATTTTGAAATTGGATTCCGAAGTAGATTATTATGGGCAATAATATATTTCAACTTTTTAAGGTTAATCAAGTTAAAATCTATATGCTTAAATAGAATATGTGTATATTATCAATATCTCTACCAATTATCGAGATATCAGGCGTTAAAAAAAACGAATTTTTTACTCTAGGCATAGCAATGTCTAATAAACTTTTGTTCCATCTGAATAACCATGGTGTCTACTTACCAGTGTGACCAGATCTGAAAAAGTGTTGAAGCTAAATCAGCATTAAAATAATGCTAAAAAATGATAAAACAAAATATTAAAATGCCAAAAAATAATGCTAAATTTAAAAACGTTTTTTTAAATAAAACTATCACTATAAATGGTTTATTTTTTAAAATTTTGTATTTTAATGTTGCCTTAGAAAAATATTTCATTAGAATAAAACAATGTCATGTAATAAGTCAACCATGTATTGTTGAGCCATGGAAAACAACAAAAAAACAAACAATTTTTATATAAAAAAGAAAAAGTGGCCATTCAATTCACATTGGTTTGTACATACATACATATATGTATATATAAAAAAATAAAATAAAATTTTAAATAGCTATTTAATAGCAATTCAGTACATTTTTAAATATCATTTGTTTACAAATGATACATTTTAATTATAAACTAAAAACATTAACAAATGAATATTCTACCTCAACTTCCGAAGAGTCGGTCGAAATATCATTATCATACATGTTTTTACCGCATTTTTTGATGAGATCGTTGGTAATTTTAAAACTTTCGCAACATTTATTTATCTTTTTCAATCCGCATCTAATGTAAAGAAGTGAATTCATAGTGTTCAATATCATTCTATTTCTAATTTTTGTTTTTATAAGGCCACTGAAAACTCTTTCAACTTTTGCGTTACTAAAAACTAGAAACTTCATAACAAAAGAAGACAATTCCTTGAACGAGTTTTCATTTAAAGCATTTTTATATTCGTATACACTTATCCAGAAATCAATTGTTGAGTTTTTGTTTGCCCATTCATATGTACTAAGCTTTTGCCATTGCTTTTCTAAAATAGTAATTTCGTCCACGGTGAAATCTTCCATTTGTTGTTCAAAATGTTAATATAATTTAAATTTTTTAGCTTTTAAACTGTTTTCTACAGAAAAATATTTGTATTATTAAGATTTAGAAAATTTGCTGGCACTCGTTGTATAGGCTGATATATTAACTGAGCTATAACATTTCGGCAAGTAACTCTTATTTAATTTTCTACTTCAGAATTGATTACATATTTCTTTGATTTTCAAAATTCTTCAAAGTTGTAATTAAAGTATGGTGTTGGAACAAACGCGAATTTAAGGGATCAAAAGTGTCAGATTAATTAATGCTAAAAAATGCTAATTTAAAAATTGCAAAAAGCTAAGAAAAATGCTAAATGCTAAATGAAAATTTTGCGGCTAAATACAAAAAAGAAATGCAAAATTTAGCTGCAGAATGCTAAAATGGTCACACTGCTACTTACTAATAACGGTATATATATGATACAAATAAAAAATTCCCTCAAAGGACCATTGAATATTAATGGTTTTGGTGAAATTTGTAAGCAGACACAATACATATTCAGGTAAAACAAAAGTTCAGTAGTCATTGCTTGCTTTTTAAACCCCTGATGTCTCGAAAATTGATAGAGATATTGATAATATACACATATACTATTTTAACATATAGATTTTAACTTGATTAATCTTAAAAAGTTGAAATATATAGTTGCCCATATTAAGCTACTTCGGAATCCAAGTTCAAAAATGTTAAAATTTTTTTTTTCAAAAATACCTCAATTTCTGCATCTAATATCTCGTCGTCTATAAGAGATATGGTAAAAGTAAACACATACTATTTTAGGTCTTCACTTCAGCTATTGAACGGCTTATTACTACTTAGTCTGTATTCAAAAGAAAAATACTCAGCGGCAATAAACTGATTTGAGAAAAAATTCAAACTTTATCCTCATTGCGGCACACCCTAATGCCTAGCTATCGATACAAAATTTTTCACAATATATTCGTATTTTTAGCAAAAACAAATGTAAGGTGAAGCTAGATGACCAACATCGCAGTTAATACACATTTTTAACGAAATTCGAAAAAATGCCATATAAGGAACACCCTAATGCTCTTTGTGAACAATTAAAGGTGTGGAGTACTCCGATCATATTGGTTGTTTACAGAACTTGTTCAGTTATACAATAAGTACGTTTTGGGTTAAGATAGCAAGTAAAAACGTTGCACAATGACCCAAAACTCCTTAAAAAATGATTTGTTTAAAGTAGATAGTGTATTTTGAGAGCCATTTAATATCCCTAGACTTGTTCAGATTGCATGGGTTTGTTCATAGAAGTTTTTCGGTGTTACCTAAACTACAATTTCACTGAATATGGTATGCAAAAAATCTGGAGTGCCTACGACTTATATTCAAAATAGTGAAAAAATTATAAATTGTTTCGAAGTTTTTTGTAAAAAAACGAGGGAAGTCTAATTTTTTTGGGAAATTTTATTACATCAATTTCTTAAGCGGACTATTAGCTACAACTTTGCTTAAGAAGCGAAAGAGCTAGATTACAAACTGTACAAACTGTTGGCCAAAAACTAATGTCACATTTTTTCAAGGGATCCAAGGGATTTCAAAAAGTTACGAGGGCCAAAAAAAAATTTTGTTAGCCAATCTAGCCAAACTGGGCTAGGGCTTTACTCAGCTCCGGTTGTACTATCGAACCTATATAGTCACGTTCGTGTGTTTTTTCATTGTTGCACTGTTTAATTAGTTCATGTGGTCTAACTAGTGTTAGAAGCATAGTGATGTTCGCCCTCGTTTAAGCAGATTGACAATTAATTATTCTTTTGGTTTTCAATCGTCATTAGAAGTACAACTAAGAGTCAGTGCCAGTGTTATAACGAGAATTAAATAATTGTGTTATAACACTGTGCAACACACTTTTTCGGGGGTGAACCAAACCAATATCAAACGATAGCATTTGACCTCAGTAACAAAACCCTAAACTCCATATTGCTCCACTACGTCAAAATTGTCCTCTTAAAATTTTAATGTATGTCTCCGCAGACATGAACTATCCCAAACCTATTTTTAAACATGATTTTTCATCTTATTTTATTTGACTTTTGTCTAAAAAAAATTCCACCTTTAACCCACTGTATACAAAAATTGTGACGTAGTGGAGCAAAATGGAGTTTAGGGTTTTATTACTGAGGCCAAATGCTATCGTTTGATATTGGTTTAGTTCACTCCCGAAAAAGTGCGTTGCACTGTTTGTTAAAAAATAGACTTTTTAACATTTCATTAACATTCCATTTTGATTTTATTTTGGAACCTTTGACTCGTAGAGGCTATTTGTCTTCTGTGACTTTTCCTGAGAATATTTCTATAGAAGATTCTAATCCTTGACCTCTGTCCAAAGTTGAATTTTAAACAGTTTTTCAAAATTAGGCCAAAAATGTCCCATACGGGTGGGAGCTAGAGGGTGAAAATGTTCCGCGAAATTATTGCCCTGATTGTTTTAATATAGGTCTCCGAAGACATGAAATACCGCAAACGTTTTTTTACAGATGATTTTTCATATTCATTGATTCAACTTTTGACCAAAAAAATCAAACTTCAAACAACTAAAAAAAAATTTGTGACGTAGTGGGACCAAATGGAGTTTAAGGTTTTGTTACTGAGGTCAAATGCTATCGTTTGATATTGGTTTGGTTCACCCCCGAGACAATGACCATCAAATTGTGTCATAGTGTAATCATTTCCTTATCATATACATATGATGAATTTCATATCAAAACTTATAAAAAAAGGGACATTTTGAACCCGACCCCCTCAGATTTTAATGAAATTTTGCATACAGCTACATTTTACCTACATAAACACAACCTCATTTTTAGAAATTACATTTTTGAAAATATGTGGGCGTGGCAATGTTCTGAAATATTTGAAAAATTACGGTAATTCGTACTTTTAAGCTGCGATTACTATGGAATGACTCAACCGATTTGAAAGATCTTAGCGCCATTAGAATGGTATATAAGTCAGCTTTCAAAAACATGTAAAAATTTTATATTACACTGAAAATTTTTTTTGTCTAAAATAAAAGTTTTAACTTGGAAAACACTTCGAAGATCAAGTCTATTTTTCCAAAAAAAATTTTTTTGAAATAGGCCAATTTAATATATATAACATATCTAAAAACTAAAATGGGGTTTTGTTATTTTTTTATTTTTTTTTAATTTTTAAGTAAATGCACCTCACTAGCTTATTTATGTGTTCTGCAAATTCCTTGACAAAAAGCAGTAAGAAAGTTTCAGTCGGGCAACCCGACTTACATATACCCTCACCCTCAGTAAAACATACAATTTTCTATTATATTGATATTATGACTCGATTTCTAAAGTGGGCGGAGTGGTACATTTGCATGGGAGGTACCAGAAGGGGTGTGTCCAGACTTACAATTTTTTTCTCCAAAACATTATCCTGCTATAGCTTTACTAAATACAGAATTTGGGCACGATCGCGTTGGGTGTATTGAAATTATTACTCGATTTCAAAAGTGGGCGGAATGATGTATTTGTATGGGAGGTACCAGAAGGGGCGGGGACATGCAGCCCATTTGAAATACCGTAAGTAGTTTTGGGGAAATATTAACTCGTGCAAAATTTCAAAACATTTGGTTGCGTCTTTCTAAAGTAATCGTGCGCACCAGCCGGATAGCCAGACAAACAGACAGACGGACATGGCTCAAAACGATTTAAAAAGTCATGAATCGAACTTGGTTCAAAGAAACCTAGGGTCTAAAGTGAAAAATAAGAAAAACCCCATTTTAGTTTTTGGATATGTTAGATGTATTAAATAGACCTGTCTAAAAATATTTTTTTATTGAAAAAAAGACTTGATCTTCGAAGTGTTTTCCAAGTTTAAACTTTTATTTTTGGCACAACAATTTTTTCAGTGTAATATAAAAATTTCACAGTGTATGTTTTCGAAAGCTGACTTATATTTCTTTCAATTCGGTTGAGTCGTCCCATAGTAATCGCAGCTTAAAAGTACCTATTACCGTAATTTTTTCAAATATTTCGATTCCTTGCCACGCCCATATATTTTCAAAAAATGCAATTTCTAAAAATGAGGTTGTGTTTCTATAGGTAAGATCTAACTGCATGCAAAATTTCATTAAAATCTGAGAGGGTCGGGTTCAATGAATATCGGTTTTGATATGAAATTCATGATATGTATATTAAATTTTGGCTGTAATCACAAGAAATTACAGAAAATCCTTGCTGAATTAAAGCAAGTTAGGAAGCTCCGTTGGGAATGGGACTTTGCCCAGAGGCTAAAAGTTACTGATTGTCACTCACTTGGGAGTGACCAGAATCGATTCCTTTGCGGCACTGTCCAAGCAGCTAACTACTTCCGGTCTTAGACCAAGTATTCCCTGGGCAATGACGTCGGCAAGAGACTTCGACACCTGGTCTCGCGGTTTAACCCTGTAAGTGACCGAATAGCCACCATTCGCATCCGGGCGAAATATTTTTACATCACGCTGATTTGTGTACACGCCCCGACCGAAGATAAAGACGATGAGATTAAAGATGCATTTTACGAGCGCCTAGAGGAAACATACGACCGCTGCCCTGGCCACGACATTAAAATTGTTCTGGGAGACTTTAAATAGGAAGGGAAGATGTTCTTGGTCCATCGATCGGTAAATTCAGCCTGCATACCGACACGTCAGACAACGGGTTTAGGCTAATTAGCTTCGCAGCGGGAAGGAACATGGTAGTGAGTGGAACCAGATTCCAGCACAAAGATATCCACAAGGCAACTTGGCTATCCCCCGATCAAAGCACCAAAAATCAAATTGAACATGTGGTAATTGATGGCAGGCATGCATCTAGTGTCATGGATCCGTGCGTGTGATCCGTGGTGCTAATATTGGCTCGGATCATTACCTGATTGCAGCCAAGGTGCGCACAAGATTGAGCAGAGCGAAAACCGCACGTAACCAAACACAAAGAAAGCTGGACATCGCGAAGCTGCAGACCCCAAAGATAGCTACTGCCTACTCCAACCAGCTCTCCCAACTTTTACGACACAACGCCTCTACTTCTGACGTTCCCGATACACAGTGGCAGCATATTGCGCAATCCATGGCAACCGCCGCAACAACCGTGCTAGGATATGAAAAGCGGCGCTCAGACGAATCCTGGTACGATGAAGAATGTCGGATGCTGCTTATAGGGCAACGCTACAGTCAATTGCAACCCGTGCTGTTAGGGAACGGCATAAGGAGAAAGCAAAACGGGCGAGACAGCTATTTAGGCGAAAAAACGTCAGATGAAGGAACGGGAGAACGAGGATATTACCAGAAAGTAAGAGCAAATGGATACGGTAATGGCCTCCCCACCTGTAAGGACAGTGATGGAAATCTGGTCACGGATACGCAAAGTTTGCTGCACATATGGAGAGAACACTTCCAGCAACTGCTGGTTCCAGAAGGCAGCGCACGTGAATTTATCACGCCAATTGTCGACGACGGCTTATATTGCCCACCACCAAGTCAAGCCGAGGTAAGAAGAGCAATATCGCGGCTGAAAAACAACAAAGCAGCCGGTGCCGACGGTCTGCCCGCAGAGCTCTTCAAGTCCGGTGGCGAGGAGCTGATAACGAGCATGCACCAGCTCCTGCGCACGGTTTGGCTTAAAGAGTGCATGCCCGACGATTGGAATGTAAGCGTATTATGTGCTGTGCTGAAAAAAGGTGATCCAAGTGTGTGCTCCAACTACCGCGGGATCAGCCTTTTATCCATCGCATATAAGGTCCTGTCGAGTGTGCTATGTGAGAGACTAAAGCCAGTGTTATCCAACCTGATCGGGCCTTATCAGTGTGGCTTTAGACCAGGAAAATCAACAACTGACCAGATTTTCACACTTCGGCAAATCCTGGAAAAGACCCAAGAGAAACAGATCGACACGTACCATCTTTTTGTCGACTATAAAGCTGCCTTCGACAGCCCGATACGGCAGAAATTACTTGAAGCCATGGCTGAGTTTGGTATTCCAGCGAAGCTGATACGTCTTTACGGAATGACGCTGACTGACACGAAGTCTTCAGTGAAGATTGGCAAGGACCTTACGGAGCCATTCTATACCAGACGAGGCCTAAAACAAGGCGACGGCCTATCGTGCGATCTCTTCAACATTGTGATGGAGATGATAATGAGAAAAGCTGCAGTAAACACGAGTGGCACTATATTCAACAAAAGCCACATGCTACTCGCGTACGCTGATGACGTAGACATCATCGGTCGAAAACTGCGGGATGTGACTGCAGCATTCTCAGGTATACAGAAGGAATCAGCGAAAATGGGCCTAACGGTGAACGAGGACAAAACGAAGTTATTAGTTTCAACGAACAAAGAATCTTCTCGTTTGGGAAACTGCGTGAACGTTGACAACTATAATTTCGAGGTGGTAGATAATTTTGTCTACCTAGGCTCCGCCATCAACAAAGAAAATAATGTCAGCCTAGAAATCCGGAGAAGAATCCTGCTTGCAAATAAATGCTACTACAGACTAAGCAAGCGATTCAATGACAGAGCCCTCTCTCGACGAACAAAACTCCAGCTATACCATATACTGGTTCTACCTGTCCAAATGTATGGCTCAGAATCCTGGGTTATGACTCAAGCGGATGAATCGGTTCTGGCGGTATTCGAGAGAAAAATACTCCGTAAAATATATGGGCCCATCATCGTTAACGGAGAGTATCGGCGTCGTATGAATCATGAGCTGTACACTGACATTGACGTGGTCAAACGCATTAAGGTGCAACGGTTGCGTTGGCTAGGTCATGTTGTACGCATGGACGAAAATGCTTCAGCTCGAAAAGTCTTCGACAATGAACTCGATGGACGGCGCAGAAGAGGGCGACCAAAACTCCGTTGGAAAGACCAGGTTACTGAGAACCTTACAGAACTCGGTGTGACTAACTGGAGAAGAAGCGCAGAAGATCGAGGCGCTTATAATATTTTTCTACGTGCGGTATATAATCCACTGGGATTGCATAGAAGTACCAGCTAAATAAGTAAGTAAGTAAGAAAGCTCCGTTGGAAAGACCAGGTTACTAAGAACCTTGCAGAACTTGGTGTGACTAACTGGAGAAGAGCGCAGAAGCTCAAGGCGCTTATAATATGTTTCTACGTGCGATATATAATCCACTAGGATTACAAAGAACCAGCTAAGAAAGTAAGTAAGCCAATTTTATTGTAAGTGGGATACTTTTGATAAAAGTGAACAAAGATTTAATTTAATCCTTCCGGTTAGCTCTTATTCTGGTGCTGTTATTACATACTTAAGATGTGTAAAAAATATTTGAGGGCAGCCCAAATATGTTTATCCTATTAACCAGTCTTGAAGGTAAGAAAAATATAAGCCTACTTATGGAACGGTAATAGAATATACCCGATAATTTCGCAGATCTGCCCATCTTAAACTGTCTGAACAAATTGCTTCGATTCCGAATAAAGGACAGAAAAAGGGTCACGAAACGCATCAGGGAATGGAATTATAGATTCTCATCGACCTAATCTACAAAACCTAGAAACCTTATTGGGAAACCACACCGACAGGCTTATTGGGCCACCTTTTCAAGGAACTGTCATACTCTGGACATCACAGCTATATATTTGGGTCATTTAAAATTCGACGTACCCTTAGATTTGAAGAGCCAAAAGAAAACCTATTGAGGGAATTAAATTTGTGTCGTAACAAATTCCGTAGGCTGCAACTACATCTCAAACGACTACAATTGCATAAGTTAATGTTTTAGCCTCAAATGGAACCCACAATTTTGTTTCCTCTTAGACAAAACATAAATAAAGAACAGATCACATTTTTTGGACCTATGTTGCCAGAAGCAAAGCTTTTAAATTACTTTAACCCTTACAGATTATTCACCACCAGATTCAACGAGGCCTCGGAGCTCAATTCCTAAAAGTTTTTTTTTCTGGTTACCATGTATGTGGTTTTGTTTTCCACTTTTGAATTTCCTCAGCTGATTCACTTTTGAATTGTTTTTCCAAATATAGAAAACTAAATCTTTATATACTATAATCTAATTTAAGTTATCAACTTTCCCACTCTTTTTCATCAATTGATATTCAATTTACAAAAGACTTTTAATGGTAAATTTAAATGGATTTATTTGAAATTAGTATAATTTAATCGCTTTATAATCTCTTTTTTTATATTACATTCCAAGATTAAAAATCACGGGAAAACATCGTAATTGAAATGTTAACTATTGAGTTAACAGATTTGGTTCATCAATCTTTGAAATGAATAAAATTGTATATATAAATATGGAATAAAAACAACATATTTCAATGGGGTGAAGTAGATAAAGGGGTGCTTTTGGAATTAGGGGGTCTTTCTTATATAAATGGCCAAGAAGCACCAAGGTTGGGTGGTATAAAAATGGCTTGACTCCACAACATTTGGAGAGTATATTATAGAAATTTCATGACTGACATTTTCCCCGTTTTTAACTAATTTTGTGACTGACCATAGGGGCAACAGTAATATGGTCAGAGCTATCCCTCCAACTAATACATATAATATTTAGAAAAAAATAGGGAGTTTTTGTTTATATTCCAAATTTAAAGAGGCAGTAAACTCAATAAGGACCCGAACCCCACTCTCGACTGCTTGCTAGGAAATAAATGGCTCCCGTAGTCCTTCATTGAGCTTAGTATCCCTGCAATAATAACATCTTTCTTTAAATTCATTCTTAAAACCAACCTAACTAAGTCGTGGGTTTTATCCCTTGGTTGAACTATTAATTGAACATTACAACTCCTCTAAACGCTTAAAAACAACATCCAAGTGGCATAAATTCGCTGCCACTAGCAATAAAAACATCATCGATATATACAAAAATAAAATCAAGCCCACTAAAACATCATTAATAAACCGTTGACACGTTTGAGCGTCATTCCTCAAACCGAAAGGCATTCTGACAAACTCGAACATTCCAAACGGCATTGTAATCACCGTTTCTTCTTCCGCCATTGGAATCTGATGATAGGTTAAAATGATACCAATTGTTTGTTCTAAGAATTTGACATAAAAAAGCCTATGCAACAGACATTTGGAACTTGGGGAATGACCAAGTGCGTGGAGTAGGTTTGGTCGAGTACAATCTAGACTTATGGTTCAAAATCCGATTTTTTGGTCTTTCCTCACTATCGAGGTGATAACTCAGTCAGTTCTAAACGAATTTTGGATTTATTAACAGATTTGAAAGAAAAATCTTACATATATATTTATAAAGATAACTTGCAAACGTTTTTTATTAGATGCTTGATTAAGTTAAGTTTAAAAAAGTTTTTAAACACTATTTTACTTCATTTATTATTTGTAAAAATCTATGAACAAGTGGTTAAGTTATTCATGTTTTTCCAGAAACGCAATTTTCCTTTCCCATACTAATATCAAACAGTTAAAGGAAATATTTTGTTTTGGTGTTGTTGATATTTTTCTTCAACTGCTTGATTTGAATTTGAGATAGAAAAATTGCGTTCCTCGGAAATCATCAATAACTTAACCACTTGTTCAAAGATTTTTGTAAACAAATATGCGTTTTATACATTAGAACATGCACTTTCATAATATAAAAAAAAATTGGTGTATTCCAATAAAAATGAGCCAAAAAACTTCTTTCAACTGAAAAAATAGTGGAAAATATCTTAAAATTACATTTCTGGGTAATATCTTTGAAAGGTTTCATTTGATCATTGATAGTACATTCAAATACCTTTCAAATGAGGTATATATCGTTTATATCGGCAAATAAATACCATGGAAAATTATTTGTTAATTTAATGGAGTTTTTTCCACAACTTTCAAAATTCATGTTTAAAAATAAAAAAAAATTTCGAAAATTTTCAAAAATATTTTTTTTTCACTCAGTTTGGCATATACTTTTTAAAAATATATATATAAAAATTAGTCCACCTTTCCCTGAATTAATAGCACGTTTTGGTCTGATTCAACCCAATGTGTGACGCCCCCAAAAGGGGGGAGTCGATAAAATTAAACTCGAAAAATTACACGGGCGCACAGTGGGGGAAAAAAGTTTTTTTTTGGACATTTGAAATTCTTGACCGATTTTCAAATTCTTTTTTTGTATTATTGAAAACAAAATTGTACACGTTTTTTTATACTGAATTCCTTACCGTTATTTTTTTAAAATTTGTCAAAGTCGAAGAAAAAATAATTTTTGACTTGGAATACGTGTCCTAAAAATTTCGAACTGACCTTAATTAATGTGAACATATGTTACGAATTAAAATCAGTCAAAAAAAAAGACTAAACAATTTTTTTGGCTCATTTGCAAGCAAATATATGGAGGAACTATTTTCACACTTTAACTAGGTGTCTTGCTCATAATTATTATCCGATTAGAATAAAACTTAATTTACAACCTGGAAAAGTTTTAAGAAAGCCGTCTGTAAAAAATAAGCTAAATCGGTGAAGTTCACTATGCAATTTTTTTGCATATTTTTTTGTATTATTGAAAACAAAATTTTTCACAAGATGTACGTGTTTTTTATTCTGAATTCCTTACCGTTTTTTTTTAAAATTTGTCAAAGTCGAAGAAAAAATAATTAATTAATAATTAATGTGAACATATGTTACGAATTAAAATCAGTGAAAAATAAGACTAAACTATTTTTTTTGGCTCAACTGCAAGCAAATATATGGAGGCACTATTTTCACACTTTAACTCCTTGCTCATAATTATTATCCGATTAGAACAAAACTTAATTTACAACCTGGAAAAGTTTTAAGAAAGCCGTCTGTAAAAAATAAGCTAAATCGGTGAAGGTCACCATGCTATTCATTAAAAAAAAACCAATACCATTATACGTTACACCGTCTGTCAAAATAGGGAAATTTGTTAAACGCATATACAAAATTCAAATATATTTGCAATATATGGGGCTTAAAATCGCAATATAAACATTTCATATGTATTACATTTCATATGTAGTAGGCTTAATTATGTATGCCTTATTATATTTTGATACATAAATGAAAATATGAGAGTGTAACTAAAATTTTTACAATTTCTTCAGGAAATATATCGATTTTTGGGTTAACTTTAGTATTGAAATTTAAAAAGTTTTTAAGCCTTTTACAAATTTCCTTATTTTGACAGATGATGTAACTGTTGCGTAGAGCAATTTACGCAGGGAAATTTGTGTGTAAGAAAAACGCGTGTTGTTTATATGGTTGCAGGAAAAAGAAGGAAAGTTTATTAGAACAACTAAAGTTTATGAAATGTCATTTTATGTGTTCTACAAACAGAGTCGTATGCAACTTATTTTTTAGTACTATACAGCTCAGTATAAAATATTATATTCATTTTAACACCCTTCCGGAATATTTTATTTTATTCAAAAATTATTCATAAAAAAATAACAAAATTTATTTTCATTATTTTAAGCCGACTTCATTTAAGAAAAATTGGGTTTTTGTGGAAGTGACTGCTTTTGTTAAATTATCTGCCAACATATTGTCAGTGTTGATGTATTCAAATTTAATATCATTACTCTAAATTTTTTCTTGTATGAATTTAGCTTTTATGTCTATGTGCTTCGTACGTGCCGAAAATGAATTATTGGTAGATATAAACATCGCACTCTTATTGTCACAAAATATAAATTTTTGGATCGCTGGGTATTAATTCACTCTGAAGTCGCTTTAGCCATACGGACTCTTGAATGACGTTGACTGCTGACATAAGTTCGGCTTCTGTCGATGAAAGAGCAACAGTCTGCTGCCTCTTCGTTGCCCAAGATATTGCACCACTTTGAAAAATGAAGATATAACCAGTCGCCTGCTATCAATGTCACCGGCCCAGTCGGCGTCACAAAAGCCAGTGATTTCCTCAGTATTTTTTCTGAAAAATATACATTTATTTATTGTGCCTTGTAAGTACCTCATGATGCGCTTTAATGCAGTCCAGTGCGCTTTGCCAGGATTTGAGGAGAAACGACTTAACTTATTGACCGCAAAACAAATGTCAGGTCTCGTAATCTGCGCAGCATATAGAAGGCAGCCTACAGCCTGCATGTAAGGCACTTTCGACATCTCAATCCTGTCAGCATCAGTTTTCGGGCACATTTCAGACGTTAACTTTTGATTAACGGCAATAGGCGTAGATATCGGGTGACATGTGTCCATGCCAAAACGTTTCAAAACATCAGAAATGTACCTTGATTGATTAATTTTAATACCACCGTCGTCTCTTGTAATTTTTATGCCTATAACAGAAGTAGCTTCGCCCATATCCTTCATTTTGAACGATTTCATTAAGCTTGCTGAATATTAAAACGTCATCTACGTATATCGCCACAAACAACAGTTCTTTCTCCGATTTACTACGATAGATGTATTGATCTACTTCGCTTCTGTAGAGGCCAAAGTCCAGCAGCACCAAGTTAAGCTTTTTGTTCCAAACTCGGCTTGCTTGTTTTAAACCATATAAACTTTTAATCAGCTTACAGACCATTCCGGAATTGTCATCAAATCCAGCTGGCTGCTTCATATATATTTCCTCTTTCAACTTGGCGTTTAGAAAAGCGGTGACAGCATCCATTTGGTGTATAAGTAGGTCATATTTAACAGACAAAGCCAGAAGCATTCGGAGCGAAGTATACCTCATGACAGGTGCAAATGTTTCATCATAGTCGATGCCCTTTTTCTGACTATACCCCTTAACGACTAATCTCGCCTTTTGTCTCACTGCTTCGCCATCAGCATTGAGTTTGGTTTTGAAAACCCATTTACTCTGAATGGCTTTCTTTCCTGGTGGTAGCGCCGTTAGTTCCCATGTTTGGTTAGCTATATGCGATGCCATCTCATCTTGCATAGCGATCTTCCAAGTTTCTGCATTTTGGCAAGATAGAGCTTCTTCTACTGTTTGAGGTTCTTCTAAGACGAAACTCATTGCACAAAAATTATACGGAGTACGTAATTGATTAATTCGTTCAGATCTACGTACCTGAGCATCCCTTGGACTAATGTTTTCATCTGGCACATATGTTTCGTCATTGACGTCATCAAGTATTGTGATATCGTTATCTGCTGTACCTTCTATATCTTCATCCGAAGTATCTTGTAGACCTTCTGATGGCGATTTCAGATTTCCATCTTGCCCCTCTACATCGTCATCACATTCAATTGGTTGTTGCCAAAAATCTTTATGAAACTTGTTGTCAGGCGGTGTAATTATTGAGGGGCTTTGATTTTCCAAAAACACCACGTCTCGGCTTATAATGATTGATTCTTTATCAGAGTTGAACAGTATATATGCTTTGGAGGTAGTACTGTATCCGACGAATGTGCATTCAATAGATTTGGCTCCGAGCTTACTTGACGCTTTTGTTCGGTATGTGAGCTAAGGCTTTACACCCAAATACTCGCAAATGCTTCAGATCAAGTTTTTTACCTGACCAAAGCTCCTCAGGACTCTTTGTATTTGATTTACGTGCTATTCTGTTAAGCAAATACGCCGCCGTGTTCGCCGCTTCTGCCCAGAATTTTTCATTAAGATTAGCATCCAAGAGCTTGCATCGAATTCGTTCCATCAGCGTTCTATTCATTCGCTCTGCGACGCCGTTTTGTTCCGGCGTGTATGGTGTTGTGGTTTGATGTATAATTCCGCATCCAGCGAGGTACTTTTGAAACTGTCCACTCACATACTCTGTTCCATTGTCAGAGCGTAATATTTTTATTCTTTTGGAGCACTGCTTCTCAACCAGCTTTTGGAATTTCAGGAATTCTTCATACACATTCTTCATATACATTCCACGCCATTTGACATACTGACAATAATTTTGTGCACAAATTTGGAACATATTCTACACTCTTTATTATGATTTTGTTATTCGCTTTGCCATTCACAATCGACAGTTCTGCATCGCCAACACATTCCACATTCAATTTATTATTGTCTGCAATTGTTATTGCTTTGTTTGGTGTATGAATTGTATTACGTAGAATATCTTTATTACATGTCATATGATTTGTAGCACCAGAATCCACATGCCAGTTCGGAACGTTGTTTATATTTGTACACAGCGACGCTAACAGAACTTGATCATGTTCTATCGTTGCTTTGTTTCGACAATTTTTAGCAAAATGTCCAGGCTGCTTGCACGCGTGACAACGAAACTTTTTGTTGTACACATTTTTGTTGTTTTTAGCTGTGTTTGTGTACAAAGCACTTTCTTCATTGCTTTTTACATCAAACTTGGCATCTTGAAGCAAAAGCGATTTAGTAGCATCAACTGTTAGCACCTTTTTCGAATTTTCAACTGCTAATACCAGTGATTTGAATTCATTCGGAAGTCCTGCTAATAACAAAGATGCAATTAGCTCGTCACCAAGTTGAAGTCCAGCTGTTTTAACCTTTAAAGATGTTAGCAGCATAGCGTTAATGTATTCCTGCATTGAAGGGAATTCCGTCAACTTTAGTTGAACCAATTGTTTCAGTAATTCAACCTTCCTAGTTAAACCTTTATCTTCATATGCTTCCAATAAGCTATTCCACGCTAATTTCGCTGTATTCTTTTCTGCAATAATTCCATAGTTGCTTGGATCGATCATTAGAAAAATTTCTGCAGTTGTGCGGCAATCGGCATCCTTCTCAGCTGCAGTTGCACTTTCAGTCAGACCTGATTCAACTGTTTTCCAAAGACCTTTAATCACCAAGTAAGACTTTGCTTGTTGCTTCCATACGTCGAAGTTACCTCTACCATGTAGCTTTTCGAATGGAAATGACGGTGAACTGGAGCTCATTTTATCAAGGTAATTAGCAACGCTTATCACAAGAAAAATGTATGCTTGATGACTGGAGTTAAATATTTTTCAAACCATACACAGCTTTGTGTTTAAGCCCATAACCTGTTGCCCAAAACGCGTGTTGTTTATATGGTTGCAGGAAAAGAAGGAAAGTTTATTAGAAGAACTAAAGTTTATGAAATGTCATTTTATGTGTTCTACAAACAGAGTCGTATGCAACTTATTTTTTAGTACTATACAGCTCAGTATAAAATATTATATTCATTTTAACAGTAACATATTAAGGTATTAGACTTTTTAAATAAAAAGCACACCACTTAGCCCTACTTGTAAACACAAAACTGTACTTTATCAAAGTTTAAAACTGCATTATTTTGATACATATGCAAAAAAAATTGCATGGCGACCTTAACCAATTTGGCTTATTTTTTACAGATGACTTTCTCAAAACTTTTCCAGGTTGTAAATTAAGTTTTGTTCTAATCGGATAATAATTATGAGCAAGACACCGAGTAAAAGTGTGAAAATAGTGCCCCCATATATTTAATTGCAGTTGAGCCAAAAAAAATTTAGTTTTTTTTTATCACTGATTTTAATTCGTAACATATGTTCACATTAACTGAGGTCAGTTCGAAATTTTAAGGACACGTAATTTAAGAAATATTTGACATTAAAGTCAAAAATTATTTTTGTGCCGGCCACATCTGCAACAGCCGCAAAATTAGAAAAAGGCCAAAAGGCATTGTGTGAAATATTTTTATTGGTAGACGAACACATCCTATCTCACATAGAAGATTGCACAAATTCACTTTCCGCATGGTCAGAATTGGAGAAAACGTTTGCTGATAGTGGTCTTGGTAGAAAATTCGATTTATTAAAACAGTTAGTCCAATTACGCCAATCCGATGGCGAATCAATCGAACAATATGTGAATAAGATGATTGCCGCCGCGTCGCAAGTTAAAAGAATCGGTCTAAACATCGATGACGTAATCGTAGCATCGCTTATGCTCGCAAATCTATTAGACGGATATAGACCGCTGGTATTGGCCGTCGAAGGCTCTAGGAGACATATTTCGTCCGACGTGGTAAAAAATCTCCTACTACAAGAGGTAAAAATCGATAAAACCGAAGAAAATGCATTTTTAAATAAACAAAAAAAAAATTCGCTGAAAAGCACAAAACAACAATACAAAAAAAAGCTGAAATGTGATTACTGTAAACGCGATGGCCACGACGTGTCACAATGCCGAAATAAAAAACGTAATAAACAAAAAAAACAATAACAAAAATGAACAGCATTCGTTGTACTGCATTCATATCGCATGATTCTCACAGTGCATCGTTTTTATCACATGGAACAAATGATTTTTACATTGTCATATGCAGCACATCGCATATGACAAAAAATAAGACAATTTTGACAAATGCATGTGACTCCACAGACGTAGATGTGGTTACCGCGAATAAAAGGCAAAATGCAGATCGACATTTTTAGGACACTTAATCCAAAAAATATTTGACATTAAAGTCAAAAATTATTTTTTTATCGACTTTGATAAATTTATAAATTCTGTGCACAATTTTGTTTCCAATAATACAAAAAAACAATTTTGAAAATCGGTCAAAAATTGCTTCCTAAAATTTCAAATGTCCAAATGTCCCCACTGTGCGCCGCCTCGGCCATATTTGTAATGATAGTTTAAATAATATAAAAAACGCAGTAAACGGCATACACTTTTCCGACAGTAAAAACAAAACCGAGAAATGCACTACTTGTATAACATGGGGTCTACACCAGAGACAAGATATAATATTTTTATATCAGCGAAAGTCAAATTCAATCGCAGAGTGTATTATGTTACGTGTGGACACTCAAATAGTGTTAGCGTTTGTATTTTAATAAATGTCAAGATACAGTTGTCACGACAATTGTCGTAACAACTATGTTATAATATGGGCTGTCAAAAACAGCACACACAATCATAACAATAAACAGACGCCATCATTGAAAATGTAATTCTTGTGAAAAGTGTACAATTGTGAAATAAAAATACAGCCAAAAAATCAATTTAATTATTATTCTGCATTTTTTTACAAAAAATTATAAAAAAAAACAAAAAGACAAGCCACGCACACAATAAAAACATCCATGAACAACACATGTTTACTGTACGAGAGCGAGTCAAAAATGAAATGTTATAAGAATAACATAGCTACGTTTTCCCCTTGTTTAACATTTAGATGAAATTGAAGAAATGTCTTCTCTCATTCTGTCGACGTTTTCTCAGATATTATGCCAAACATTATTTCAGGTGGAGACCCCGTGTAAGAGGCAAACAAACGCGCCAAATATCGCGAGAAACCGGAACACGAGCAAAAAAACTTTTGCAGTTAGTCCACAGCGACGTGTGGGGCCCAATATCTAAATCGGTGTCCGGTTATAGATATTTTGTGTCATTTGTCGATGATTACAGCCGAAAAGTATTCATAGCTCCAATAAAAAATAAATCGGATGCATTTAATGAATTCATCGCGTTTAAAACATATGCTGAAAAACAGTGCGCGGCAAAAATCCTAACTCTTTGTACAGACAACGGTGGCGAATACTGCGGTGGTAACTTCGAAAAATTTCTAAAAAATAATGGCATCGAACATCAGAAAACCGCGCGGTACACACCTGATCAAAACGGTGTGGCGGAACGTTTCAATCGAACACTCATCGAACGTGTGCGTTGTATGTTAATCGACGCAAATTTGCATCAACGTTTTTGGGCCGAATCAGCTATAACAGCTGCTTATACGATCAACCACCCACCATGCAGAGGTAATTCCATCACTCATAAGGAAATGTGGACGGGCAAAAAACCAGATCTGTCGATGTTACGTGTTTTTGGGTGCAAAGCCATGGTACACATACCAAAAAAAACCGACAAAAACTCGACTTCAAGTCCACCCAGTGTATATTGTTGCGTTACAGCTCTGAGTCAAATGCGTATCGGCTATATAACGAAAGAACAAAAAAAATTATCATCAGCCGTAAAGTCGTATTTATTGAAAACGAAAATTGTACGCAGGTAAATTCGAATAAAAATGACAATTTCCGTCTTGTTTTTTTGCACAGCACGGAGCCAGGTGAAAACGAGCCGCTCAACATGCACAGTAATGTCAATAGCGATTCAGGGGGCGAGCAGTTGAAAAGCGAAGCGCAAATTGACAATGATTCCCCTAATGTCGCTCAAAATCAAAACTCGAATTACGGGGCCGACTACAGTGATATTGTCGCAGATGACGGGCAAACTCATGAGGAAGATGGAAATCTTGGTTCTTCGAGTAATGACGAGTTCAGGGATGCTCAGGACGATGGCGACGATCCGACATATGAGCCCGATAATGACTTCGACGAAACTTTAACAGAAAGACGCTCATCCCGAATAGCCAACAAAAACATCAAACCAACATACACACTTCTCGCACGTGATATCCCACAATACGATCCACAAACCGTTTCACAAGCAATGACACGAGATGATGCTGAGCTGTGGCGAACAGCGATGAAAGAGGAATTCGATTCACTACACGCAAACAAATCTGGTCGCTGGTGGAGCTGCCAAAAGATTCAAAGGCAATAAGGGCAAATGGGTATTCAAAACAAAGAGAGACTCAAATGGAAATGTCATTAGCCACAAGGCGCGTTTAGTAGTGAAAGGTTACTCACAACAATACGGCATCGACTATAATGAGACGTTCGCGCCAGTGATAAGATATTCATCAATTCGTTTTGTCTTAGCACTGGCAGCCAAATACGATTTGAATGTGAGGCAAATGGACGTAGTAACTGCATTCCTACATTGTGATCTAGAAGAAACGATTTATATCCAGCAACCGGAGAAATTCGACGATAGTTCAGGCCGTGCATGTAAATTGCATAAATTTTTACGGGCTCAAGCAAGCCGGCCGTGTTTGGAACGAATGCTTGAACGATGTGTTGGTAAAATTTGGTCTCAAACGGTGCAAAGCATTCCAATGATGATCAATTGGAACGTCAACTTCAAATCCAATGTGCAAAAACTTTCAGATGAAAGATTTGGGTTTCATCATTTCTTGGCATTCGCGTAAAACGAAACAAAACAGCTGGTACGATTGCGATTGATCAATCGCAATACATAAAGGAAATGTTGCAGCGTTTTGGTATGAGCGATTGCAAAGCGATTTCAACGCCCATCGACATCATCAAACATGGGCCCCTCTACACCGAACGAAATCGAACAAATGCAGCAAGATGTCCATTATATGCAGGCAATCGGTTCGCTACAGTTTGCAGCACAGGTCACGAGACCAGACATTTGTTACGCGGTGAACCTACTTAGACGCTTTGGGAAAATCCCCGGTAAGTGTCATTGGTCTGCATTAAAACGCATTTTTCGATATTTAAAGGGTACAAACGACAAGCAACCCGTGTATCAAAGGTGATACGATGAACTAAAGGGTTTTTGCGATGCAGATTGGGCCTCCGATCTTTAAGAACGAATATCAACATCTGGTTACATCTACACTATGTAGGCCGACGCTATCTATTGGCCCACCAAACGGCAAAAAACAATAGCGTTGTCAAAAACTGAAGCAGAATTCATGGCAATAGTGTCTGCGATTCAGGAGTTAGTGTGGCTTAGACGATTGCACACTCAGTTGGTTTCCAATGAGCCTGCACAAATAACGTTAAACTGCGACAACAAAAGCGCCATAGCATAATAGCATACCCAACGAACAACAACTACTCAGCACAAACAAAACATATAGAAATATGAGCAAAATTCATAAAAGAAAAGGTCGAATCAGGTATAAATTAATTATTGTATTTGCAAACCGATCATAATGTAGCTGATTTTTTAACAATAGGTGTCACGACCGCGAAACAAATTTTATTTTCAAGCAAAATTGGTTTGAAGTAGTTTCTTTTGCATATTGTGTTCATTAATGGCTTAACCAAATTGTTGATGTACTTAAACATTTTTGCTGCATTAAACATTAAATAATAATTTTAAACAGAGAATAAAAAAATAGCTTTAAGAATGAATTGTTAAACTAGTTTTAAGTGTTTACCGAAAACCAGCCATAAGGTTTTCTGGAGGTTTCCTCCAACAAATCGTCCTCCAAAATAAAATAAATCGAATGAAATAAATTGAATTAAATACTATAAAGATTAACAAATTAATCGTTCAGGGGGCGTGTTGAAATGTGAACGTACCCATTAGTATAAAGAATGAACGTACCCTTCTGTATTTGACATTTGAACACTTGTCAATCCGCAGTGAGCAAATGTCATTGAATGTAACAAAATAAAAGTCCTTTCTTTTGATCGTTCAACGAACACAGACGTGTTTTCTTTACCACTCTTTGCGTATTGTAAGTAATACTTGAGTTTGAGTTAACCTTACACAACAATACTTTCGGGGATTTTTGGGTTGCAAAATAAAAATCGACCCTCCAAACGATGGAATTATCTTTGAGGAATGTTTAAAGAAGTAGAAAAACATAGAAAATCGAAAGTGACCCGTGACGTACCGCTTTTCACCCTTTTCGGGTTAGTGTGGTTCACCGCATTTACATCGGAAGAAAGCTTCCATAAAACATTCGACGGCAGATTATGGGGGCCACCAATACCCCATGCGCGCCTTTTCGACTCAAATCGACCACTGTGCTACGGCTGTAATCGCGAGGGCAGTTAGACGGTCACCCCAAAAAAGGGGGAGTTTGAATGGGAGGTGGGAGTAGTTTTTGACCGACCTTGCTCATCTTAGAAAGTAGCCTCCGCTGAGATGATAGAATCTTGCGTACAAAATGTCAGCTATATACCTCTTAAACTACAGCTGTAATCGTAGGGACAGACCACAAAAAGGGAGAGTTTGTATGGGAGGTGGGAGTAGTTTTTGACTGATCGCGCTCATCTTAGAACTTAACCTCCGCTTTGAGGATAGAAGCTGGCATTTCAGCTCGATATCTCTTAAACTGCGGATGTAATCGTGGTGGCAGACGGACAGACAGACAGACGGTCACCTTTAAATCGACTCAGATTTCGATGCTGATCATTTATATATTTATATATATATATTGGCATACCTACCAAGCATATTTATGGGCGTTACAAATGGATGAACAAAATAAACATACCCTTCACACTGTTCATGCCCGTAGTGATGGGCATAAAAATATTTCTTCAATTTCTTTATTATTTCCCAGAGAAATGTTCATGTAGATGCACTTAATGCCAAATTTAAATAATTTCCGTAGAACAGTTCCCCGACAAGGGAAGCCAAAAAACCCCATATTTAAAAAATTGTTTTTGGAAATTCTTAAATCGCAAAGCGCCGACCAGAAAGCTGAATATATATGTGGCCTATTTTTCATATAAGATATTATTTCTTAAAAAATGCTTTTGACTGAAATAAAATGTGCGTTTAATTAATTTTTATAAATTACACCAGTTTACAAATCTTAATTATTTGTCAGATGCAGAGTTCTAACTATGTTTTTTTTATAGATTTCGGCCTCCTAAACATGGATATGAGATTTAAAAATTTTTCCTCTGTTTAGTTTTCAAGATATGAATTTTTTATTTTTTTTTCGATTTTTTTATGAGATGCATCAACTTATTGCTGAATAATTTGTAACCGCGTCCAACGATTTGAACAAGAGTTTCCAATTAAAGGTAATGTGCTCCCCGAAACATTTTTATACAATTATTTAACATCGGGTGGAAAGTTTTGATGGTAGGTGCATTTAAAGTTAAAACAACTAATTTTTTGTGCAAAAATCACGGTTTTAAATTGATAAAAAAATTAAAAAAAAATTTTTAACCGCAATAATAAATCCAATTTCATAAATTAAGCATAATCTAGCATAAAATCTATAACAATTAAGAGAGTCATACGTTTTTTAAGGGGACACTACAAATGGTAAATTTTTCGATTTTAAAGTTTTTACGGAGAGCTTAAAGGTAAACTTTACGTTGCATGAAAATGACGGTAAAAAGTGGAAATGCCACTGTATTTATGGTTGATCATACATCACGAAAATGCTTGAATTTAAATCCTAGCTGATACATTACGATATTTTTCATATCTGCGGCTGGACCAAAAGTCTTTTTACTTTTTAAACGATGTCAGTAAAAAAAACTGGACAAAGGAGATAAAAACTGGGCGAAATAGCTACGCCCCTTAAAGTACCTGCCATACAAAATGACCTATTTCACTAACAACTAGGGTGATCAGTTCGGTTTTCAAAAACCGGCTACTCGGTTTTTTTCACTCATAAAAACCGTCGGTTTTTTTTAAATCCCTGTTTTTCGAATATCGAATAATCCGGTTATTTTTTGTCGAATCTCGGTTTTTTGGCGTTCGATACTTTTAATTTAAATTCAATCATAATTGTGTTAAATGTGTACTGGTACATGTTTTTTTTCCAGCTTCTTCCGGCTTCTGAGACTACAATATGGAAGAAAATATATGATTTCTATCTATCCAAAAAAGATAAGGTTACAAAAAAATGTATTTTCTTAAAGCAGAAAAACCTGCGCTTCTCTATTGTGGTCGATGAATGGTTGGATATATCTTACATAAAATACATAAATGTTACTGTCCGAACACTTGATCCAGAAAGCAAAACGTTTAAAACCAATTATCAGTAAATTTATATGAAATTTTAAAAAGACGTATATCAGAAAGAAGTATTCAAACACTGAATACTCTAATTTTGTATTTAAGTACGAGTAAACTCCCAATTATTGACGCATTTTTAAAATATTCAAGTAAAAATGAAACAAAAGAGTTGGCGTCCATTTTGTATTCACGATTATTTACTGAGGAACATGATTCGTTTACAGATTTAAATGACCAAATTATCGTTGATGCCTCTGAAGATACTATAGCAACAGAACTAAATAATGCTATAAAAAACGTTCAAAATCCTAAAACTACCATTAAAAAATCTACCAAAAATTTTCTTTTACAAGATTTTTTATATATGAATAAGAGCGGCAAAAGGACTGAAAACCTTGACAGATTATTAAACGCCTTGAACACAATAAGTCCAACTAGTACATTGAGTGAAAGGGCATTTTCTATGGCAAGTTTTATAAGAACCAAAGAATAAAATAGGTATACACCCAAGCACTTAAATTGTATCTTATTTTTATAAATGTTACTTTAGGGAAAACTAAAGATTAAATTAAATATATTTATATACAATCAAGTATTTACAAATGAATTGTTATGTTTTGTTTGTCATTGTTAAATAACAAACTGATCTCAGTAATGTTTTGCATTGTAATTATAATTAAACTAAAAGTTTTCTTTTTTAAGTATTTTTGAATTATTTTCTGCAATTTTTTTTGTCAAAAATTGTGTTTTAATTTTTTATTTGGCATACATTTGAAAACCGGATTATCCGGTTTTTTGTGAATTTAAAAAAAAACAACCGGTTTTTTTTAAATGCCATTTTTCGAATAATTCGAAAACCGGTTTTCGCAAAAACCCGAATAATTGATCACCCTACTAACAACACTCTTCTCTCTTATTTTTTACACTATTATAATGTGGTAACCAAACTAAGCATATCGGTTCAGGTTTAGGTATAGCTTCCATGTATTCGTATGTGTGTTTCATGATATATACTTTTTTAACAGAAGTTTGATTATAATTATAAAGGATAAATGAACACTTGACATACAAGTATTGTATATCATGAAGTTTAATAACACTAGTTTACAGCCATTTTGGTCTTCGATTATAATTATAAAGGATAAATGAACACTTGACATACAAGTATTGCATATCATGAAGTTTAATAACACTAGTTTACAGCCATTTTGGTCTTAGGATACTATCTGTTTTATAAAGGACGGGTATATGACACAGAAAAAAAAAATTTAAAAAATTTTCACGCACATTTTTTAAACAAAAATTGGGTAAATCATGGGCCCCGGCTTTAATTTTGACCTACTGTATGGATGTTTGGGTACCAGATTTTCTGCACTTCCGCCAAAGGTCTTGAATATCTTTGTCTACTATAGCAAGGTAAATATTCTGACCAAAATTAAATATCCTCCGATAGTCTGTTGGGCAGTTATGAAAGAAACATTAATTATCCAAAAATAGGCAATTTTTTTTTACCAAATTCGTAAGACCAAATTCGTTTCAGGAAATTTTAAGACGATTGAGCAATGTTCGCCTGTCTGGCTGGATGGCTGATGGGCAGGATAAGTCGAGTAAACCTCAACGTATCGGTATGAAAATTTACCAGTATTAATATTTTTCAAAACGAACTTATGGGATTGTAAATGGGCAGAATAGCCCCACCCCTTCTGATACCTCCCATACAAAATTACCTATTTTTGGATAATTAATATTTCTTTCATAACTGCCAACCTGACAACCGGAGGATATTTGAATTTAGTCAGTTTATTTATCTTTATGACCGAATTGACCCTTATAGTTTAGCTTACATATCTTTTTTGTTAGTAAATTGAATTCACTTAAATTTTGCGTATGATGTTCGCTTATAAAAATTGGATTCAGGAATGAATATGGACTATAGCGCATCACGTCTTCTTGTACCTCCCATACAAAATGATATATTTTTGGAAAATTAATATATCTTCCACAACTTCCAAAAGGGATATTACGGAGTTATGAAAATTGGTCGGTTAATTTATATTGTGAAAGGAGGCGAAACCTAAGAACACCTAACTATTTGACACACCCTTTCTGGTACCTCCCATATAAATAACCGATATTGCCGCTTTTACATGCATATGATATCTGTGTATTAGGTTGATTCTTATTTGACAAAAAAAAATGTTTTCGACTTTTTTCATGGGCCAACTTAAAATTTTATTAAGACGTACAAAAAAAACCCTATGTGAATTATTTTGATTTTTTTCTTTAAGGTTTAGGGGTCGCTACCGGGCTTCAAAGTTTGTAATTTTACCGTCACCCTTTGAAATAGGCAGGATAACTCGAGTAAACCTAAACATATCCTAAATTTTTCAGTAATAATATTTTCCACTGCTAATTAACGGAATTGTAAATGGGAAGAATTACCTCCCATACAAAATGACACATTTTTGGCAAATAAATATTTCTTCCATAACTTCCAAACAGACATCTGGATGATATTTTAACTTGGTCAGTTTAATCCCCCTGTAATAACAGATAAACCCTCAGAATATCAAAAACTTTGACACACCTCTTCTGGTACCTCCCATACAAATGACCAAATTAAGCCACATAGTTTTACATAATATCTTTTTTGTTAGAATACTGAATTCAATCAAATTTTGCGTAAGATGAACACATGCGATAATTTATCTAGGGAATGAAAATGGACTATATCGGTTGACCCCTTCTGATACATCCCATACAAAATGACCCATTTTTGGCAAATTAATATTTGTCCCATAACTTCCAAACGGACCAATGGAGGATATTTCAACTTGGCCAGTTTAATTCACTTGTAATAACAGACAAACCCTCAGAAAACCAGAACTTTGCCACACCCCTTCTGGTACCTCCCATACAAATGGCCGAATTAACCCCCATAGTTTTACATACATATTTTTTTTTTGTAAGAACACTGAATTCCATCAGATTTTGCGAAAGATGAACTAATTCAAAAATTTGTATAGGGAATAAAAATGGACTGTATAGGCTGACCCCTTCTGGTACCTCTCATGCAAAATTACCTATTTTTGGCTAATTAATATTTCTTCCATAACTTCCAAACGGACAACTGGAGGATATTTAAACTTGGTTGGTTTTATCCACTTCTAATAACAGATAAACCCTCATAAAACCAAAACCTTTGTCACACCCCTTCTGGTACCTCTCACACAAGTGACCGAATTCACCCTCATAGTTTTACATACATTTTATTGTAAGTATCCTGAATTCAATTATATTTTGCTTCTTGAATTTTGATTCATGCATGTCTTAAATATAAATCTATCTTAATGAATGTTATTACTAATTTGCAGTCCTACTTAGGAATTTTTACGGGGATTGGTCATGATGTAATAATACAATAACTTGCATGCATACAATGAAGAACAGAACAGTTCCATTTATTATTGGTATAAAGGTTTAGAAAAATATATCCAGATCCAAAAAAAATTACAGTGTGTAAATAATATTTAACTATAATTTAAAATTAATGAACATTGTAAGCAGTAAATTCTGATGTATAATATATAGTTTACAATTATATTTTTTTAATGTTATGTTTTTCATGCAATGAATTGGTGAGTAATTTTGATAACTTACATTTTTATTTTAATTTTACTTTTTAACGGCCATATTCATAATAAATTTCTAAAGTGTATATGAAGCGTTTTCTAGCTAAAGTATTCTTTAGCTCTAAAAAACCTTTAATAAGAAATTGTATTCATAAACGTTTGTTATCAGTCCTTTAGCCAAATGTGTTCCGGTGGCAACGCCGACTGTTATTGCTCGTTAATGATGTATAAAAAAAGCTTTATAATCGGATACAAAAGCTTTGTAATCGGATACCAAACATGTATTTCCACTTATAATAACTATGAACATTATTGTAGCTCAATTTTTTATTGAAAACGATTCTCATGACAATAAGAAAGACGTTAAAGTAAAAATTATATTAAAAAAATTTATTTTCTTTTTCTCATGTTGAAATTATAATCGGATACCGATTACATTGTTTCCTTGTTTTGATTGTTTACACATCACGAATATTATTTCATTATTTATAAATTATTTTTGAAGAATTTTGGAGAAATATTTTTCAAAATGGAATTCATGAATGAAAATTGTCAATTTAAATACTTTTCTATATGCGCAATGATTAAGAAGAAAATTTCCTACACAATGAATACATGCAACAACTCTTTCCAATAGGAAAAATATCGAAAAACTCAAACTAAAGATCTCAAATCCATAAATATACAATAAATTGTACAAACGTCAAGTTATAGCATGCTTAAAGTAGAGACAACCCTACTTTAATTTATTGAAGATGTGAATCGTTTATGAATATTGTTTTCTCGAAAATTGCTTATAAATGGTTTAGAAACCTTTTATAAGTTTTTATGCATAAGGCCGTAAAAATGTATAATTTAATTTTCATTTTTGATATCTGCTTTCAATTATATAAACAAAAGTGATTAACAGATTTGAATTAAAACATTTCTTATTAACTGTACTGTAAAAATTCCTAAGTAGGACTGTAAATTGGTAAAGGGGGGCTAGACCAAAGCGTTGTAATATATATGTTAAATATCTGATAACATTCATTAAGCTATATTTATATTTAAGACAAGTATGAGTCAAATTTCAATAAGCATATATATTGCGAAAAATATAATTGAATTCAGGATACACTCAATAAAATTTATGTAAAACTATGAGGGTGAATTCGGTCATTTGTACCAGAAGGGGTGTGACAAAGATTTTGGTTTTATGAGGGTTTATCTGTTATTAGAAGTGGAGTAAACCTACCAAGTTTAAGTATCCTTCAGTTGTCCGTTTGGATTTTATGGAAGAAATATTAATTTGCCAAAAATAGGTAATTTTGTATGGGAGGTACCAGAAGGGGCAACCGATATAGTCCATTTTATTCCCTAGACAAATTTTCAAATTAGTTCATCTTTAACAAAATCTGATGGAATTCAGTTTTCTTACAAAAAAGATATGCATGTAAAACTATGGGGGTTAATTCGGTCATTTGTATGGAAGGAACCAGAAGGGGTGTGACAAAGGTTTTAGTTTTCTGAGGGTTTGTCTGTTATTACAAGTGGATTAAACTGACCAAGTTTAAATATACTCCAGATGTCCGTTTGGAAATTATGGAAGAAATATTAATTTGGCAAAAATGGGTCATTTTGTATGGGAGGTACCTGAAGTGGTGGGGCAATTCTTCCCATTTATAATTCCGTTACCTAGTTGTGGAAAATATAAATACTGAAAAATTTTTATAATGATATGTTTAGTTTTACTCGAGTTATCCTGCCTATTCCAAAGGGTGACGGTAAAATTACAAACTTTGAAGCCCGGTAGCGACCCCTAAACCTTTAAGAAAAAAAAAAAAAACATAGGGTTTTTTTGTACGTCTTAATAAAATTTAAGGTTGGCCCATGGAAAATTCCAAAAATAAAAAATAAGACACCCTACTGTGTATACACTGAATTCAGACAAATTTGGCAAAGATAAGTGTTTATTGAACACTGATTTACGATAACAAAAAATCTGTCACGTTGTGCTAAGCCTAATGGTATCTCCTATACAATTAAGTCAATTTTTTTATGTTTTGCTCCACAAGCAGCAAAAATTGATACATAAGTAATTTAATTTTAATTAAAAATAAATTAATTTCAATAACTAAAGACTAAAACAATATATTATATTGGGTGATGGTATTTATTAGTCAGTTTACCTGACTGAAATTTCTGTACTGGTTCAAATATCCCATGACCTAAAGATATAACATATACATGTAAGCATGTCTTTTGAAAGTTTTTCAAAGTACTAACTAAATTTTTTATTGAAAACGATTCTCATGACAATAAGAAAGACGTTAAAGTAAAAATTATATTAAAAAAATTTATTTTCTTTTTCTCATGTTGAAATTATAATCGGATACCGATTACATTGTTTCCTTGTTTTGATTGTTTACACATCACGAATATTATTTCATTATTTATAAATTATTTTTGAAGAATTTTGGAGAAATATTTTTCAAAATGGAATTCATGAATGAAAATTGTCAATTTAAATACTTTTCTATATGCGCAATGATTAAGAAGAAAATTTCCTACACAATGAATACATGCAACAACTCTTTCCAATAGGAAAAATATCGAAAAACTCAAACTAAAGATCTCAAATCCATAAATATACAATAAATTGTACAAACGTCAAGTTATAGCATGCTTAAAGTAGAGACAACCCTACTTTAATTTATTGAAGATGTGAATCGTTTATGAATATTGTTTTCTCGAAAATTGCTTATAAATGGTTTAGAAACCTTTTATAAGTTTTTATGCATAAGGCCGTAAAAATGTATAATTTAATTTTCATTTTTGATATCTGCTTTCAATTATATAAACAAAAGTGATTAACAGATTTGAATTAAAACATTTCTTATTAACTGTACTGTAAAAATTCCTAAGTAGGACTGTAAATTGGTAAAGGGGGGCTAGACCAAAGCGTTGTAATATATATGTTAAATATCTAATAACATTCATTAAGCTAGATTTATATTTAAGACAAGTATGAGTCAAATTTCAATAAGCATATATATTGCGAAAAATATAATTGAATTCAGGATACACTCAATAAAATTTATGTAAAACTATGAGGGTGAATTCGGTCATTTGTACCAGAAGGGGTGTGACAAAGATTTTGGTTTTATGAGGGTTTATCTGTTATTAGAAGTGGAGTAAACCTACCAAGTTTAAGTATCCTTCAGTTGTCCGTTTGGATTTTATGGAAGAAATATTAATTTGCCAAAAATAGGTAATTTTGTATGGGAGGTACCAGAAGGGGCAACCGATATAGTCCATTTTATTCCCTAGACAAATTTTCAAATTAGTTCATCTTTAACAAAATCTGATGGAATTCAGTTTTCTTACAAAAAAGATATGCATGTAAAACTATGGGGGTTAATTCGGTCATTTGTATGGAAGGAACCAGAAGGGGTGTGACAAAGGTTTTAGTTTTCTGAGGGTTTGTCTGTTATTACAAGTGGATTAAACTGACCAAGTTTAAATATACTCCAGATGTCCGTTTGGAAATTATGGAAGAAATATTAATTTGGCAAAAATGGGTCATTTTGTATGGGAGGTACCTGAAGTGGTGGGGCAATTCTTCCCATTTATAATTCCGTTACCTAGTTGTGGAAAATATAAATACTGAAAAATTTTTATAATGATATGTTTAGTTTTACTCGAGTTATCCTGCCTATTCCAAAGGGTGACGGTAAAATTACAAACTTTGAAGCCCGGTAGCGACCCCTAAACCTTTAAGAAAAAAAAAAAAAACATAGGGTTTTTTTGTACGTCTTAATAAAATTTAAGGTTGGCCCATGGAAAATTCCAAAAATAAAAAATAAGACACCCTACTGTGTATACACTGAATTCAGACAAATTTGGCAAAGATAAGTGTTTATTGAACACTGATTTACGATAACAAAAAATCTGTCACGTTGTGCTAAGCCTAATGGTATCTCCTATACAATTAAGTCAATTTTTTTATGTTTTGCTCCACAAGCAGCAAAAATTGATACATAAGTAATTTAATTTTAATTAAAAATAAATTAATTTCAATAACTAAAGACTAAAACAATATATTATATTGGGTGATGGTATTTATTAGTCAGTTTACCTGACTGAAATTTCTGTACTGGTTCAAATATCCCATGACCTAAAGATATAACATATACATGTAAGCATGTCTTTTGAAAGTTTTTCAAAGTACTAACTAAATGCAAAATTCTTTTAAATCGGTTCATAAATGCAATTTCCTTGAATATTTGAAATTTTGAAACTCCCAAGGTGACAACTTTGGAGGGCCACGCAATGGCCTCCATACTCCAGGTGGATTTCTAAAACATCTCGAAAACACCCCAGCTTTAACTAATTTAAATTTCATCAAGATACCATTATCCGTTTTAAATTACGGAATTAATTCCAAAAATAATCGAAACCACTGTGCGATGGTTTGTTTGTGATTTCAATGTATTGTTTGTTTGCTTTTTAAACATATGTTTTTGATAAAAGTGTTGTCAACACAACTTTTTTTGAAACGACATAAAATTGTACTTATTATGTAGTTTCTAGTGGAAATGACATGGAGTCAGTGTTGTGCGTTATTCAATAATTTTTGATTCAAATAACAAATAATAAATGATTTTTCAATCGTTACTTTTTATTTGGATTATATTGATTTCAGGTTTAAACTGTTATCTTTTTATCTTAAATAATTATTTGTTATTTGTCATACAAATAGTATGTAAATAAAATATATTTTTGGTGTGAAAGGAAAAAAGAATAATTCAAAAAGTGAGCCAGAGAAAAAAACGAAAAAAAGAAAATTTTACAGACATATGTACGTACGTACATTATTCGAAATTTTATTTGAAATTTCCGAATAACACATAAAAAGATAACAAATAAATTGAAGTTATTTATTATCACAAAGAAACAAATAAAAATTTGTAGTTGTTATTCCAAATAACAACTAAATTTATTTGTATCTTTTTATTTGTTATTTAGAATAAATTTGCATGGAATATTTTAAAAATCGGTCAATCTATGAAATCATAATCTATCTATGATTTCTCCTGTTTCAAAACTTTACACATTCAAAAAATCTGATCCCAACGACTGTTTTGATAGGGAAACACATTAGTTAAGCAAAAAAAAAAAAAATAAATTTGTGTCAAAATTCGAACTATTGGATGTTAATAAAAATGTTTATTAATTAATAACCAGTTTTATGTAGAAATAATCGCTACGACTTTTTTTGTTTGTGGCTCTTAGTGCTTACTTCGTACAACGCTTTTGCTTTTGCCATGCATTCATTCAACGACAATAACTTATGCCGTTTCTATTATAAATAGACATAATTTTTGATGATTTCTTTTTCACACTCATTTTTATAATTCCAACGAAATGGAGATAAAACCTATCACACCATTCGTTCAGTATTCGTTGCCCGTTTTCATTTATCATATAATTTTATTGTAGCAAAATAAGAAAATGTAGAATTTTTATAATAAAATATGAATATATCTGTGGCTGTACCAAAAACATATTTTTTAAAACACGAGAAAAACGCAGTTAGATATTTAATCCTATTTCACTAATTACACTAGTTTACAGTCATTTTGCTGCAGAGTTCTATAGATTTCGGCCTCCTAAACACGACTATGAGGTTTAAAAAATCGTCCTCTGATTTGTTTTCAAGTATGAATTTTTTAATTTTTGTACGAATTTTTTATGAGATGTATCAGGTTTTCGGAGAGTAATTCGGAAAAGCGTCCAACGATTTGAACACGAGTGGTCTCCAATTAAAGATAATGAGCATCGGTTGGATAGTTTTGATGGTAGGAGCATTTAAAGTTTAATAAACAAATTTTTTTGTGCAAAAATAAACAAAGATAACAAATAATAATCGCAAAAAAAAATCCAATTTCATAAATTGATTACACTATGACACAAAATCAAACTTTTTGAAAAACACCCGAACGTGACTATATAGGTTCGATAGTACAACCGGAGCTGAGTAAAACCCTAGCTAAGTTTGGCTAGATTGGCTACCAAATTTTTTTGTTGGCACCCTAAACTTTTTGAAATCCCTTAGACCCCTTGAAAAAAGGTGACATCAATTGTTGGCCAACAGTTTCTACAGTTTTTCATCTAGCTCTTTCTCTTCTTCAACAAAGTTTTAGCTAATAGTCCGCTTTAGAAACTGATATAATAAAATTTCCCAAAAAAATTAGACTTCCCTCGTTTATTTTCAAAAAACTTCGATTAAAACTCTAATTTTTTCACTTTTTTTATATAAGTCGTAGGGAATCCAGATTTTTTGCCTACTCTATTCAGTGAAATTGTAGTTTAGGTAACACCGAATAACTTCTCTGAACAAACCTATGCAATCTGAACAAGTCTAGGGATATTAAATAGCTCTCAAAACACACTATATACTTTAAACAAAACAGTTTTTAAGGAGTTTTGGGCCATTGTGCAATGTTTTTACTTGCTATCTTTACCAAAAACGTACTTATTGTATGACTGAACAACTTCTGTAAACAACTTATATGATCGAAATACTCCACCCCTTTAATTGTTCACAAAGAGCATTAGGGTGTTCCTCATATTGCATTTTTTCGAATTTCGTTAAAAATATGTATTAATCGCGATGTTGGTCATCAAGCTTTACCTTACATTTGTTTTTGCCAAAATTACGAATATATTGTAAAAATATCGTATCGAGAGTAAGATATTAGGGTGTGCCGCAATAAGGTTAAAGTTCGAATTTGTTCTCAAATCAGTTTATTGCCGCTGAGTATTTTTCTTTTGTATAATACTCAGGGGCAATAAACTGATTTGAGAACAAATTCATATTTTAACCTCATTGCGGCACACCCTAATGTCCAACTATCGATACAAAATTTCTCACAACATATTCCTAATATTGGCGAAAAGAAACGTAAGGTGAAGATATGACCAACATAGCGATTGATACATATTTTTAACGAAATTCGAAAAAATGCCATATAAGGAACACCCTAATGCTTTTTGTGAACAATTAAGAGGGTGGAGTATTCCGATCTTATTGTATGTTTACAGAAGTTAGTCAGTTATACAATAAAGACTTTTTTGGTAAAGATAGCAAGTAAAAAGATAGCAATGAATGGCCAAAAACTCCTAAAAAACTGATTTGTTTAAAGTAGATAGTGTATTTTGAGAGCTATTTAATATCCCTAGACTTGTTCAGATGGTATAGGTACCTAAACTACAATTTCACTGAATAGAGTATGCAAAAAGTCTGGATTCCCTACGACATATAAAAAATAGTGAAAAAATTATAATTTTTATCGAAGTTTTTTGACTTTGAACGAGGGAAGTCTAATTTTTTTTTGGAAATTATATTCTATCAGTTTCTTAAGCGGACTATTAGCTAAAACTTTGTTGAAGAAGAGAAAGAGCTAGATTAAAAACTGTAGAAACTATTGGCCAACAATTGATGTCACCTTTTTCCAAGGGATCCAAGGGATTTCAAAAAGTTTAGGGGGCCAAAAAAAAATTTGGTAGCCAAACTGAGCTAGGGTTTTACTCAGCTCCGGTTGTACTATCGAACCTACATAGTCTCGTTCGGATGTTTTTTCACAATTGCACTGTGTTATTAAGATCAAAACAAGTTCCGATCAAAACAAGCCATCGCTTATAAAAATTTGGTGATAAGTGTGAAATGGTAATTTTTTTTTAAAAGCGACGATAAAAAGTGAAAATGGAACTGTATTCTAAGTCGATCATACATCACAAAAATGCTTAATTTGAAATCCTAGCTGATCCTGTTTACTTAGTCCAGTCTGCACATATTAAAAATATTGATATTTTCGAAAAAGGATCAGGGAGGATTTCAATTTTTGCGATTAATTTTTATCAACTTTTGCTGTTGTTACAATGTGATTATTGAATGATAATTTTGTATCTAGTAATATTCCTAAATTTAGAAATGAGTCAACCTGTTACAAAGTGTAGCCTCCCAACCTATATTGGGATGAAGAATGGCAGGATCTATAGAATACCATATTTTAACACTTTTTCAAGTTAAGCTCCGTTAAGTTAATGTCACACCAAGTACTAAAGCGATCAAGATCATTCTGAAGAAGAACATGATCGGAAGCATTATCATATGATAAATATATCTTGACATCATCTGTACTCATTAGACAATTAGAGTCCACTATTGCCTTAGGCAGATCATTAAATAACACCGGTTAACAAATCTTTATTTTTTGTCAGTTGTAACTAACTTTTTTCTATGGATTTCGGCCTTCTAAACACGAATATAAGATTTATTTTATTTTATATTTATTTTATTGGGTGATAAGAAGGAGAGTTACACGTTTTTTTAGAGGACACTACAAATGGTAAATCTTTTGATTTTTAACTTTTCACGTTTGGCAACTCTGTAACCTCAAGTTGTGTGTTTTTGTGCTGTGCGAGTTATTTTTTCAAATCAATACTTTTGTCCGTTTGTACATTATGTTACCTATTGGAATAAACGTTTTACATAAAGCTAAGAACTTTGATCATTTCTCAACATCGTGGTGTGTTTGTTGAGTGCTGTTGTAACTTAGTTTCGTTTATTAAAACTTTTGCCTCTGTTTGGAATTTATAACAACAACAACATTCGTTTTGCTGTTTACTTATAGAACCTTATTTATTTGTTGTTGCTTACTTTTTTACGTTCCTTTTTATTCTTGTTTCGTTTATTTCATCGCATAAGTGTTGTCAACACATCATTTTATTATTATTATAGATTCTTCAGTGTTGATCATATATCGATTTTTTAAAGCGATTTTTTTAAGAGTTTTATTTTTATTATTTTTTTTTTGGTTTATTTATTTTATTTTGTTCGAACATATATTTTAATGATGTCGTGTTCAAATAAAAGTTGTTCTATTAAATCTGATAACGAACGTTTACTGTCTTGTTGATTGTGCGATGACTTGTGTCATACGAAATGTGCGGGAATTGTTGCTAGAGTAGCCGACTGTCTTAATGAGGATCGAGGTATTCGTTGGTGCTGCACCAAATGTAGAAAGATAGAAGTAATATTTTATCGTTTCTTTTAGAGCATGCAGTCAGAGTTTTCGGATATGGAAAGGGATTTGTTGATGCTCACATACCGTTTCTCTAAGTTTTCGAAAATGTTCATTGAATACACGGAGTTGGAGAAATGTATGAACTCTCCATCTAAATCCTCTCCTAAGCGGAAGAAAATTTCGAAGAAATTTATTCTTTTCATTTATCACCCGGTGTCGCCTTGCTTAATGGAAGTAAATCCCTGACAATGGAAAATCTGTTGTTCGTGGGGTATCTGCTCACGTGATTCGTACTACGAGTTCTGACGCTATAATGGCCAAATCTTCAAACGATTTGCGGCCGCTTGAGATCGGCGTTGAAATGACGAATATTGTGAGCAATTGTTCACTCTCGACTACGTTTTACATAATATCTTTTTTGTTAGAATACTGAATTCAATCAAATTTTGCGTAAGATGAACACATGCGATAATTTATCTAGGGAATGAAAATGGACTATATCGGTTGACCCCTTCTGATACATCCCATACAAAATGACCCATTTTTGGCAAATTAATATTTGTCCCATAACTTCCAAACGGACCAATGGAGGATATTTCAACTTGGCCAGTTTAATTCACTTGTAATAACAGACAAACCCTCAGAAAACCAGAACTTTGCCACACCCCTTCTGGTACCTCCCATACAAATGGCCGAATTAACCCCCATAGTTTTACATACATATTTTTTTTTTGTAAGAACACTGAATTCCATCAGATTTTGCGAAAGATGAACTAATTCAAAAATTTGTATAGGGAATAAAAATGGACTGTATAGGCTGACCCCTTCTGGTACCTCTCATGCAAAATTACCTATTTTTGGCTAATTAATATTTCTTCCATAACTTCCAAACGGACAACTGGAGGATATTTAAACTTGGTTGGTTTTATCCACTTCTAATAACAGATAAACCCTCATAAAACCAAAACCTTTGTCACACCCCTTCTGGTACCTCTCACACAAGTGACCGAATTCACCCTCATAGTTTTACATACATTTTATTGTAAGTATCCTGAATTCAATTATATTTTGCTTCTTGAATTTTGATTCATGCATGTCTTAAATATAAATCTATCTTAATGAATGTTATTACTAATTTGCAGTCCTACTTAGGAATTTTTACGGGGATTGGTCATGATGTAATAATACAATAACTTGCATGCATACAATGAAGAACAGAACAGTTCCATTTATTATTGGTATAAAGGTTTAGAAAAATATATCCAGATCCAAAAAAAATTACAGTGTGTAAATAATATTTAACTATAATTTAAAATTAATGAACATTGTAAGCAGTAAATTCTGATGTATAATATATAGTTTACAATTATATTTTTTTAATGTTATGTTTTTCATGCAATGAATTGGTGAGTAATTTTGATAACTTACATTTTTATTTTAATTTTACTTTTTAACGGCCATATTCATAATAAATTTCTAAAGTGTATATGAAGCGTTTTCTAGCTAAAGTATTCTTTAGCTCTAAAAAACCTTTAATAAGAAATTGTATTCATAAACGTTTGTTATCAGTCCTTTAGCCAAATGTGTTCCGGTGGCAACGCCGACTGTTATTGCTCGTTAATGATGTATAAAAAAAGCTTTATAATCGGATACAAAAGCTTTGTAATCGGATACCAAACATGTATTTCCACTTATAATAACTATGAACATTATTGTAGCTCAATTTTTTATTGAAAACGATTCTCATGACAATAAGAAAGACGTTAAAGTAAAAATTATATTAAAAAAATTTATTTTCTTTTTCTCATGTTGAAATTATAATCGGATACCGATTACATTGTTTCCTTGTTTTGATTGTTTACACATCACGAATATTATTTCATTATTTATAAATTATTTTTGAAGAATTTTGGAGAAATATTTTTCAAAATGGAATTCATGAATGAAAATTGTCAATTTAAATACTTTTCTATATGCGCAATGATTAAGAAGAAAATTTCCTACACAATGAATACATGCAACAACTCTTTCCAATAGGAAAAATATCGAAAAACTCAAACTAAAGATCTCAAATCCATAAATATACAATAAATTGTACAAACGTCAAGTTATAGCATGCTTAAAGTAGAGACAACCCTACTTTAATTTATTGAAGATGTGAATCGTTTATGAATATTGTTTTCTCGAAAATTGCTTATAAATGGTTTAGAAACCTTTTATAAGTTTTTATGCATAAGGCCGTAAAAATGTATAATTTAATTTTCATTTTTGATATCTGCTTTCAATTATATAAACAAAAGTGATTAACAGATTTGAATTAAAACATTTCTTATTAACTGTACTGTAAAAATTCCTAAGTAGGACTGTAAATTGGTAAAGGGGGGCTAGACCAAAGCGTTGTAATATATATGTTAAATATCTAATAACATTCATTAAGCTAGATTTATATTTAAGACAAGTATGAGTCAAATTTCAATAAGCATATATATTGCGAAAAATATAATTGAATTCAGGATACACTCAATAAAATTTATGTAAAACTATGAGGGTGAATTCGGTCATTTGTACCAGAAGGGGTGTGACAAAGATTTTGGTTTTATGAGGGTTTATCTGTTATTAGAAGTGGAGTAAACCTACCAAGTTTAAGTATCCTTCAGTTGTCCGTTTGGATTTTATGGAAGAAATATTAATTTGCCAAAAATAGGTAATTTTGTATGGGAGGTACCAGAAGGGGCAACCGATATAGTCCATTTTATTCCCTAGACAAATTTTCAAATTAGTTCATCTTTAACAAAATCTGATGGAATTCAGTTTTCTTACAAAAAAGATATGCATGTAAAACTATGGGGGTTAATTCGGTCATTTGTATGGAAGGAACCAGAAGGGGTGTGACAAAGGTTTTAGTTTTCTGAGGGTTTGTCTGTTATTACAAGTGGATTAAACTGACCAAGTTTAAATATACTCCAGATGTCCGTTTGGAAATTATGGAAGAAATATTAATTTGGCAAAAATGGGTCATTTTGTATGGGAGGTACCTGAAGTGGTGGGGCAATTCTTCCCATTTATAATTCCGTTACCTAGTTGTGGAAAATATAAATACTGAAAAAATTTTATAATGATATGTTTAGTTTTACTCGAGTTATCCTGCCTATTCCAAAGGGTGACGGTAAAATTACAAACTTTGAAGCCCGGTAGCGACCCCTAAACCTTTAAGAAAAAAAAAAAAAACATAGGGTTTTTTTGTACGTCTTAATAAAATTTAAGGTTGGCCCATGGAAAATTCCAAAAATTAAATATAAGACACCCTACTGTGTATACACTGAATTCAGACAAATTTGGCAAAGATAAGTGTTTATTGAACACTGATTTACGATAACAAAAAATCTGTCACGTTGTGCTAAGCCTAATGGTATCTCCTATACAATTAAGTCAATTTTTTTATGTTTTGCTCCACAAGCAGCAAAAATTGATACATAAGTAATTTAATTTTAATTAAAAATAAATTAATTTCAATAACTAAAGACTAAAACAATATATTATATTGGGTGATGGTATTTATTAGTCAGTTTACCTGACTGAAATTTCTGTACTGGTTCAAATATCCCATGACCTAAAGATATAACATATACATGTAAGCATGTCTTTTGAAAGTTTTTCAAAGTACTAACTAAATTTTTTATTGAAAACGATTCTCATGACAATAAGAAAGACGTTAAAGTAAAAATTATATTAAAAAAATTTATTTTCTTTTTCTCATGTTGAAATTATAATCGGATACCGATTACATTGTTTCCTTGTTTTGATTGTTTACACATCACGAATATTATTTCATTATTTATAAATTATTTTTGAAGAATTTTGGAGAAATATTTTTCAAAATGGAATTCATGAATGAAAATTGTCAATTTAAATACTTTTCTATATGCGCAATGATTAAGAAGAAAATTTCCTACACAATGAATACATGCAACAACTCTTTCCAATAGGAAAAATATCGAAAAACTCAAACTAAAGATCTCAAATCCATAAATATACAATAAATTGTACAAACGTCAAGTTATAGCATGCTTAAAGTAGAGACAACCCTACTTTAATTTATTGAAGATGTGAATCGTTTATGAATATTGTTTTCTCGAAAATTGCTTATAAATGGTTTAGAAACCTTTTATAAGTTTTTATGCATAAGGCCGTAAAAATGTATAATTTAATTTTCATTTTTGATATCTGCTTTCAATTATATAAACAAAAGTGATTACCAGATTTGAATTAAAACATTTCTTATTAACTGTACTGTAAAAATTCCTAAGTAGGACTGTAAATTGGTAAAGGGGGGCTAGACCAAAGCGTTGTAATATATATGTTAAATATCTAATAACATTCATTAAGCTAGATTTATATTTAAGACAAGTATGAGTCAAATTTCAATAAGCATATATATTGCGAAAAATATAATTGAATTCAGGATACACTCAATAAAATTTATGTAAAACTATGAGGGTGAATTCGGTCATTTGTACCAGAAGGGGTGTGACAAAGATTTTGGTTTTATGAGGGTTTATCTGTTATTAGAAGTGGAGTAAACCTACCAAGTTTAAGT